>LGRX02033292.1:0-84058 GCA_001247695.2 Cymbomonas tetramitiformis
CTGGTTGATGGTGCACTTCTGTGTGCGGCAGCATGTGACACTGGTTGATGGTGCACTTCTGTGTGTGGCAGCATGTGACACTGGTTGATGTGGTTCTTCGATCCTTCATGTGGCAATAAATCATGCCACCCAGAGTGGCACGGTGGTTCTTTCCATGAAGCATTTGTGGCTGCAGAAAGTGGCGGGAGCGGCAGCTGCAGCAGCCACCATTGCCTAATGTACCTCGGACTAATGCTGTTCCACATCGGGAGGTCCATGCGGTGCATTGGGATGCGAGAGAGCGAGAGTGAAGGGAATGCAAAGACCAAGGGGGAGGGAGAGAGAGAGAGAGCTATCGCACTTCTTATAAGAGCGAGGCTGGCGGTGATTAGTTCACTTCACCGGTTGTGGTGATGCAGGGACTCAGGGAGTGGCATGACCTGTTACCCTCCCTTGTAGCTCATGAGGTAAGCCCCAGCTGTATCTATGCAAAGGAGTGCCCTGCTGCCCTACTGCTCGCTTTGAATGTTCAAAGACGATGTCGGGCACCGAATCTTGATGCATCGGAAAAACGCGCGAACCCCACACGTGTTTCCGCGGATGGGAACTTTTTTTGTCAGAGTGTAAATGCAATAGCTCTCGCTCTTGCGCGAATTGCACTTCGGGTCTGCTGATGAGTGCACCTCTTTTACTGGTGGATTCGGTGGCCACGTGGCTCCTCGTTGCTTTCCGCGCCGGCTGTGTGTCGCAAAGCGCTGCATTCGGCGCAGGTCACAAATTGGCGCGCCGCGAAGTTTGCGAGGCCTTGGCATTTCCTCCGTTCAGTTGCTTTCACGCGCTCAGCCATGCCTCCTCCATGGATGTGACACTGCTCAAAAGCATATGGTTTGGGCAGGGCGGCGCCAGTCGCATCAGTGCAATTTGGCTCCGTGTCATACGCAAACGTGGGCTTCGACACTAAACCTGGGTGGGGTCTTCAGTTGCCACTGCCTGTCGGCGTTGATGACAAATTACTCAAGCGCATCGAGCAGGAGGTATGGTATATCAACTCTGCGAAAGCCTCCCGGAATGACCAATGTCCCACAAGCGGCAGATGAGCCCCTGGTGCTTTCCATGCGTCTGCGCGCTGCATGCTGCATCCCGACTCCTCGGCTTTTGCAGCCTCTCTTCCTTGCATCAAACTAATCAGGAAGCTTGAGAGCAGCCATATGGGGGCATCGGGAGCTTATGGGGATGCCCCAAGTAGTGGAGAGCGCACTGCGTCTTGTCCAAATATGAAATTGTGGCTTGAAAATCTTTGGATTTCAGAGGAAGCGCCTATGCTAATGTGCGCGGGGAGCAGATGACCATGGTTTGTGGGTGGGCGATGGACAGGGCTTGAAAATGATGTCAACCTTCCTTACCTCTGGAGGGCAGGTGGATAGCGAGCGGCGCACGGAGGGGCTGCACTTAGCCGTTGGATTGTTGGTGCAGGTGGGCTTTTCCCTGACCTTTCAGAGATGCCCTAGAATCTAGTGGTTCCAACCGCCACGCCTTATAATATGTTGCGCACCTCCCGCACATGGCTCTGCACACGCCTCAGCTTATGAGCACCCGCTATGCAGTCCAGGTAGGTCCTTCTGCACTGAGAGGTCCGGAAATATGGTAGATCGCCCACCCTAATTCTTCCACACTGTGCAGGAGCGCCGGTGAGGGAGCATGGTAAATCCGCTCCTCCGTAGTCTCCGTTTGGGAGCCCCATACAGGTATACCGGCGATGGCAACCCAGCGGAGTGGGGCTCAAAGGGTTCATCGAGGCTGGGTGATGCTTGCAGGACATAACGGGAATTCTGGAGGCGAGTGCAGCGGGCAAGCATGTTCCTCTGTTCAAGCTCTATTCCGCACATGACACCACGATCTTGCCCTTGCTGCTTGTGCTTGGTCTGCAACGGTGTGCACATGACACCGCCTCCTTCTGACTTTTCGGTGCTGAAAGGATCGCATGTATTATATAGCATGCGCTTCGGATTGAGCTTCCTCATACCCATGGCGCCAAATGCCCACATTGAGGCCACTGGCCCCATCCGACCTCTGCGGTGTGCACATGCGATGCTGACTTGAACATATGAGTATGCCGCATTTCCAATTTTTATTGGCTGATCCTGGCGTTCGGGATCCGTGTTGACTCAGCTCTCAGAGACGTGATTGGTCTTTATGCCTTTCCTTTTGCTTGCAATATGTAACATAAACTGCATGATAGCCATAGCAGGTGCAAGAGCCGGTATCCACACGGATTACTAACCAACAATCCGCATGTTGGGTAGTTAGATGATACTGGGAAGCAAGTCATAAGGGCCCAGCTGTAGCAGTGTGCTTGAAGGAAGACTCCGCCGTGGGGAACACATCTGGGATTATCCTGGAAGGAATGCATGCGTGGAGCGGGGAGGCTGGGATTATCCTGGAAGGAATGCATGCGTGGAGCGGGGAGGCAAACGTTTTTAAAAGGCGATGCGAAAGGGCTAATGGGACTTTGTCGGGAATGGGGAGGTATGAGCAGAGATGAGTGGCCACCATTTGCCAGCAGTCTCGTGTTTGAGTTATGGTACTCACCAAACAGGTATTCCATCCCGTCGCGCATGGCATGCCTCGAAATGTAGATGCGCTATCCGGTATCGATTGACAAAGCAGTGGCATGCTGCCGTTTGCTGCGAAGGCACCCGGGATTTATGGGGGAGCATTGCTTTCGCATGCGATTTCTGTCACAGCAGTTGTAGCTGTCACCAAAGCTGACACTGTGCAAAATGATGGGAATCTGTATGGATGGGGCTACGTTGCCGCTGTATTAATGATAGATAAAGTGGTGTGTTAAGACGTAAGGAACCATCGACACCAAACACACGAGGGCTGTTTGAAACCCAAAATTTCCTATTAGCTATAATGACATATGGCCACTGGTGGGATCTAAGGGCAGCAGTACTGTTACAGAGCAGTCAGTTGACTGAGTGATAATCCAACTGCAATGCACATACACCATCGCCGTTAAAGAGTTTGAAATTTGCATGGGGCATGTTTGGGGATACAAAATAAACAGGAAGCAACATTTTGTACGTATAATTTTCAACAAAGAAGTGGTGCGTCTTTCACACAGTTTCTGTTGAGCCTGTGTGTTTATATGAAAACGCATTATGCCGCAACAAGCTATGCGATATCCCTTTGTGATCCTGTTGAACTACATGGTGTCCAGCACACAGCAATCATGTGATACGGCGAAGGCTTGTGTTCTTGGTGCAGTTGCAGTTGGAAGGCTGCTCAGATGGATTGTGCTCATTGAGTCACTTCAATAAAATGCTGCGCCCATACATTCCACTTGATTGGGCAGATAGCTGCAAATCAAATAAATCGGTGTAAGGATTTCCATCAAGTTTTGAGCAAGCCTATTGCCGCCGGCACGGTAAGTGATACGGCTTTATATAAATCCTGAGAATTTAAGAACAGGCAGGCGTAGTTTGCAACGTCACGATAGGGGCCACTTTTAAAACCTGCGGTTAGTACCATGACCATCTATGGCTTGCTCGTAAATTAGTACAATTTGTACCCGCGTGCCCGTACATTAGTACAATTGTGGCCTTTCGTACTTATGGTATAGCTTCAACGAGATTGATTAAACCCTTACTTTATTATATAGTATGGATCCTGAAATTTTGGGTATTGGCTTTCGCAAACAACTCCGGATAGCGCATTTTGCATTACAAAATTTCCCGATTTTACGTTTTGTTGGTGCGTGAATCGGCTTGTAACGGGACTGTCGCAAACGCGTGCACATGATGGGGCAAGTACTGCTAGTCCTGAGCAACCTCAACACTCGCGCGTATATATCCAACTTGTTCTTAACATACACATGAGTCGGTAATAATCCAGGCATATTCCAACACAGCACACGATCGTAGAGCTACAATTTTTTTGAAATTCTGATATTCTGAAATCACATGCCAAGCTCTTATATACAAGCCCAAATTTCTAACATGTAAAAGATAAAAACAGTAGTATAATATATTCATCAAAAGATCAACAGAATAACCAAAAGTACGAATTATTGTACAAAACTGTGAGCAGAACTGTCTTAGCGGTCTAGTACTGGCACGCGAACAGCCACCTAGCACTTGCGAAGGCAAAACAATAATGAGTCCAGTAGTCCTGACCTGCGGTCAGAGCTTACTTATATCTCAAGTCATTGTCACATCTGCAAAAACTGTAACAGGCTTCCGCCCTGAAATCTTCATCTGCCAATAGAAAGTCACTATTCTATGCCAGTTTTAATAATGTTACCGTTTACCGTCTTCTGACCGACACGTCAGTGGCAAACTTGTAACTGTCATATCCTCTTATCACTCGCTCGGAGGTACAAAAGACGGAGCGAGCTGGATAACGTCAGGAATGAGGTGGACCTGATGCACCTGCAGAAGCAAGCCCCGGCCCACCACACTCCGTTGGGCACGCTGCCACTACCGACGCAGCAGCAGCTCATGGTCGAGCACGTGTCGGCACTGTTGCAGGGCCCTCCGAGGTCACGTGGGATGTGCAACGACTCCCCGCAGGTCCGTGCACTGGACCTGGCGGAGATACGGGCCCACGATCTATGCCTTGCGTGGGACGAGATGACTCCGGCGGAGCATGCTGGCGCCTTGGAGCAGGATGCCCCGATAGATAGGGCACCGCGCGTGGGAGGCGGAGGGCCTTCTGCGCTGGCGCGGCCGACAGCGTGGGATGCCGGCGGAGGAATCACTGGCCGTCATGGACTCGCCCCCCTACCCTTGGGCTACGGGGGATGTTGGTGGAAACTCCGTGGGAGTGCCCGCGGCTTCTGTTTCGGCCACGGGGACCATTCCTGGCACAGGGGGGGACATCCCCGGGATGCCGGATGCATAGTGCAGCTTGTACAGGGTGCACCAGTACCGTGAAAGGCAGTCGGCGGTGACTCCTGCAGAGATGAGGGCAGATCTCTTTCGTGAGCAGCCGGAGCAGCAGCCGATTGAGATTACACCGCCTAATGCCGTGACTCCTGACGAAGTACTGGAGGGTGGACCAGTGAACGAGTCTCCGGAGCACCTGGAGGACAATTTGACCCAGCAAATGGCTACAGACGGGGGCCAACAGCGGGGTGCAGACCCGGTGGCGCCGGACACTGGTGGGATCGAGGACAGCATGACCCAGCAACTGGCCAAAGCTGGGGCTCCAGAGGAAATTCACGCACTGGACACTCATCCCCTGCAAGGAGACACTGAGGAAGAAAACATGCTCAGTCACCCACTAACGGAGGATGATGATGACGACGATGATGGTGATGAAGAGTGTGGGGGTGACAACGACACGAGCATGGGTGTCGGCCGTCGCAAGCGCATCCTGTGTGAGGGGGGTGTGCTGTGGGCATCTCAGCTCGCCGCGGCTCATGATGAGGAAGGAGCACTGTTGTTAGTCTTCTACGCGTATCCGCGTGGCAAGCTTGTCAAGGTGCTCGTGGACTCTGGTGCCTCGGACAACTTCGCGTCTGAGGATTGCGTACGACGTTGTGGCCTACGCGTACGGCAGGGTCCGCGGATGAAGGTCACGCTGGCGGACGGGTCGGTGAAGACCACCGGGGCTATGGCCTACTCGAAGTTCACGGCCCCCACCGCAGCGGGCTCCACCTATAATGAGTCGGCCATGGCCATGCGGGTGTTGCCACTCGGGATGCAAGTGGACGTGCTGGATTACGCCGGTCACGGCTCCGTGTCCTTCGCGCGTAGAACGAAGGGGGGGGGTAAAGAGCTCGTGACCATCGCTGGCTGCAACCCGGGTAAAAGCGCTGGTGGGCGCGGAGACAACTGTGCCGGACTCATCGATGCGGTCTTCCTGACGGCTGTGCAGCTGCGCAAGCACCTCCTGTACGCGGAGACGCAAAGGCTCACGGGCGACGCCTCCGCTCAGCCGGCGTGGCTTATGATGGCGCGCAGGGACTGGGCCAGGGGCACTACGACATATACCCGGAATGAAGTTTTTTGATTGAACGTGCAAAGGTACACAATTCGGTTTTAATAATATACTGGATCAGGGCCAGACTGAGGTGCAAACGATAGTTCGGTTCCGAGTTCTGAAGGCTAAACACTTCTCAAGTGCTCTACTTATTCACTCGTAACTCGGGCTGCAGGGTCATCCACCCGGCACCCGATGTCACACCACGGCCCAACGTTCAGTTCCTGATCCGATCCCATTTCTAATTCCGATTCGTCATTCTCGATTCAGATGTCACATCGACGGACTGACACGATGACTGTCATACAGTACTGTCATACTACTGTACTGTCATAGGTTACTGCCATACTGCCATACTGCCATACTGTCATACTATCATACTGTCATACCCCCGACATCTGATACTCGATTTCATTGTCTTTCTGATCCCAATGCGAATCCGGCCATTCCCCGAGGGTCTGACTAAGTGCCACGATGACCACTCCACAGTACTGTCATACTACTATAGTGCCATACTGTCATACTGTCATAGTGTCATACCCCGGACATCTGGTACTCATTCTCATCGTGATTTCAAGCCCAATTCCACTGTCATCGTGTCAATCCCAGATTACTCCCGATGACACACACAGACGCATAGACATATCGGCTCACGCTGTGCCTCCGGGCACAACTCTCCCCCGCTTAGGAGTGGTCTACCTCCTGGGATCACTCCGCTAAGGTACCTATCTAAGTTCCAGTTCTTAGGTTTTCTGGTTCCTTCTTAGCTCCAGTTCTTAGGTTCTCTGGGTCCTCTTCGATCATAGATTGCCTACCGCTACCAGGGCACCACTGTCATAAAGAAGGGTGCCACTTGGAATCTAAAGCGGGTCTTCAGTCTTGCGGAGGCGTAGATGTCGGAAAAGTTGTCGCAGCAGGGGCGCTGGTACAGGGTATACACTTGCGGGTTGTCCCGCTCCAGTTTGCTGCGGATGGGGCCCCAGCTGTGCAGTTTTCGGATGGCTGCCGGTCGCCCATCTGCACGCACATGGTGTTGAAGCAGTGCAGCGTAGCAAGGGCGTGGGTGGTGCTGAGTTCGTCCATATGCAAGTGGGCTTCATGTACTGCATACCGTACATGCAGTAGGTGCACACCAGCGGAGGAGGGAGTTGGCGCATCATGGGGCGGAGCCGCAGCGCGTTGGGGAAGCGACCTCTGGGATTCTCCATGAACCAGTGCTTTGGCTCTAGATAGTCGATGATCTGCAATGTTCGCCGCACGATCTTGTCAGCCTGAGGAAGGTCAGGAGGTCCTCCAGTGGTGCGCGCCTGACTATACTGCCTGCAGGGAGGGCTGGCCCAAACGACATCGAAGAATCCTGGCGGGTATTCCTTGTAGTCCCACTGTAAGATGTCCTGCACATGAGTGGGATGCCAGATGTGCTCGGAGTCGAGGGTCACCACTGAAGCGGTGGGGAAGCAATTTAGGAATTCTCTCTCTACCGAGCCAGTACCGCTGAAAAGTACAAGGATCCTGGGCACACGGGTTGTCTCTGTCTGAATTGCCATTAGCTCCGTCACCAGTGCTAATGACCCATCTTCTGCGAGTTCTTGACGCTCCCACGGCAGAAGGGTATCATGCTCCATCTGTTCGAGCTAGTCCAGTTCATCGCAGGGGTTGGTGATGAGATGTGCAAGCGTCACTCCAGCTTGAGCAGAATGACGGCCACGTTGCTCACGCCGCCGTGTGGCTTCGTCGCGAACTTGTGCTTCCATGCGCAGTCTCGCTTGTTCGAATTCACGAAGTTGTTGAAGTGGGCCTCCGCGTTCGAGTTTGTCACGGGTCCTCCATTGGTCGTGGGCCTTGGAGTAGCCGGTCCAGCGAACTTTCCACTCTTCCACCTCTTTCCCTCGTACAGATCGCACATGCTGTCCAGGCGTCTAGTTGTCTTCCACCTCGTCGTCTGAGGAGGAGGAAGAAGGAGAAGGTGGGAAGGGGCCCTCTGGGGAGTTATCGTAGGCTCCTGCCGGCGGGAAGGTAGGGTCCGGTTGGAATAGCCACTTGAAGGGTCCCTGTTTCCACCACTCTTTTCTGTGCTTTTGTGGGGGAACTGCCATAAACTGGCTAAAGCGCTGTTTGGGGCTGTTGTCCCGACTACTGGTGGCCGTATGGGTGGTGTTGGAAGGTTCTAGGCGGTTCTGTGGGGTCTGGGGAGAAGGCTTTTGGTGGTGGGGGCTGTTGGAGAAGGGTTTGGGGTAGACTAAAAATAGGCTAAAACTGCTGTTTTTGGCTGTTTTTGGTCTTTTTAAGGCTCTGAAAAGTGAACTCTGAAGCTTTCCTGGCTACTGTAGACCCGGGGAACCCGTTAGGGTGCTCCCTGACGGTCGTTTGTGGCCTTGGGCAGACTTTGGGTTTAAGATCGGAAAACGAATGCTGACTTTTCTGAGCCCGTTTGAGTCCCCAGTGTTAAGGAAGTGAAATGTGGTGTTTTGAAGATATTTCCGAGAGAAGACGGCAGTTGTATACGAAAAAAAATGTACTTACGGAGGCAAAAATTGCGCACGTATAGCCGCAAGTACAGCTCTCCCCCTGTAGTACAACGAAAGTTCTGAAAGGTCCGTGGGCGAGTTGCGCAGGGGCGAAATCGCAGCACACTGATACCAAATGTGCCAGGGGCACTACAGTAATCACTCGCCAATAAGAAAGTCCTAAATATGGGGTCAGCCAGCGAATTTCGTCAAGTTGTGACCCCCCCCCCGCCAGCGCCAGCGACCTATGAAATTGCTAAGAATAAGAAATCCCGATTTCGTAGCTCAGCCAGCCAATTTCTTATTCTTATTGCTTAAGGAGGAGGCAGCCAGCTATCATGAAATTGGCACTCAGCGACGGCCACAGTGGTAAAATTTTAGTATGGATCCTGAAAGCCGTGAGCAGACATGTGATAGTTGATAAGTCACTTTTCGCCGACCAGCCAACGTTTGCACCTCCGTTCGAAAAACTTCAACAGTCTGTATGATATTTTTATTGAGATAAATTGTGTATAAGCATCAAAATCCTTGTTAAATCAAGTAAACCCACCAAATAATCCAGCCAAAATTTCTTAACTAGTTTTCACTATGATTCAAGCCAGCCAGCCCCTTGATTTCTTATTTTGGCCAATTTCTTAAGAAATTAAAGCTAGCCAGCAAATTTCGTCAAGTTGTGACCCCCCAAACGCTGGCTGGTTTCTTATTGCTATTATTTCTTATTGGTGAGTGATTACTGTACGACATATACTCGGAATGATGTTTTTGATTGAACGTGCAAAGGTACACAATTCGGTTTTTATAATATACTGGATCAGGGCCAGGCTGAGGTGCAAACGATAGTTCGGTTCCGAGTTCTGAAGGCTAAACACTTCTCAAGTGCTCTACTTATTCACTCGTAACTCGGGCTGCAGGGTCAACCACCCGGCACCCGATGTCACACCACGGCCCAACGTTCAATTCCTGATCCGATCTCATTTCTAATTCCGATTCGTCATTCTCGATTCAGATGTCACATCGACGGACTGACACGATGACTGTCATACAGTACTATCATACTGTCATACTATCATAGTGTCATACTGTCATACCCCCGACATCTGATACTCGATTTCATTGTCTTTCTGATCCCAATGCGAATCCGGCCATTCCCCGAGGGTCTGACTAAGTGCCACGATGACCACCCCACAGTACTGTCATACTACTATAGTGGCATAGTGTCATAGTGTCATACCCCGGACATCTGGTACTCATTCTCATCGTGATTTCAAGCCCAATTCCACTGTCATCGTGTCAATCCCAGATTACTCCCGATGACACACACAGACGCATAGACATATCGACTCACGCTGTGCCTCCGGGCACAGGGACGGCAGCGAGCACGATTCGGCCTACGCTGCCACTGCAGCCGGGGATCATCCCGACGCGGAACTCCTCGCGGTCGAGGCCGAGGCGAGTATGCCTCTCGCCCGGTGGACACTGCAGCTGATGCGAAGCCTGTGGCCAGCACTCAGGGGAAGCTGGAACCCCCGGATACTGGGGGCACCACCAAAGACATCCCGCAGGACACGAGGGACGCCAAGGTGGCACCCCGCTGGAAGGAGAAGTTCCGGGCACTCTTCGAGGAGTTCTCCGAGGAGCTGCGTGACGCCCTCCCCATGATGTCCAAACTGCGGCGGTCGATGGAGGATGAGGCCAGAGTCACCCTCAAGCCGGACAAGGTAAGGAGGGAGGACCCCCATTTCGCCGTCCCTACCGCATGTCTGTGGAAGAGCTTCGGTAACTGCGGGAACGCATCGAGCAGCTGGTGGAGAAGGGCTACATCAGACCCTCATCCAGTCCTTACGCGGCACCATGTCTCATGGTACCCAAACCGGGCCAGCCTCACACGCTGCGCCTGGTGGTGGATTACCGCCAACTGAACTCTCAAACAGTGAGAGATCGGTACCCGCTGCCGGACATTCAGTTGATGTTCGACGAGATGCAGGGCGCCACCCACTTCTCCTCCTTCGACGCCGTGGATGGATTCTGGCAAGTCCCCATGGCTGAGGAAGACGTGGAGAAGACAGCGTTCACCACCCAGATGGGCTCCTACGAGTGGCTGGTGATGCCACAGGGATTGCAGAATTCCCCGTCACAGTACCAGCGGAGGATGCAGAGAGCCTTGGGACACTTACCCTTCGTCCGAATCTTCATCGACGATGTGGGGGTGTTCTCGAAGGGTGGAGTCCAAGAACACTACGACAATGTCCGTACCTTCCTTCAAACCTGTCGTGAGAAAGGAGTATACCTCAAGGCCTCTAAGGCGCAGATGCTGAAGGAGTCCTTGAGGTTTCTTGGGCACACCCTGTCCAGTGAGGGCTGCAAGCCGCAGCACGACAAGGTGGCGGCAGTGCGGGACTGGCCGGCGCTGGAGAACGTCACTCACGTCCGGCAGTTCCTGGACCTAGCCGGTTATTATCGTCGGTTCATTCATTGTTTCTCCGACATCGCGCAGCCCCTCACCATGCTCACCAAGAACGAAGTGGAGTGGAGATGGGGCCCTGAGCAGCAGTGGGCCTTCGAAGAGCTGAAAGCAGCACTGGTGGACGCCCCCGTTCTGGCCCTGCCGAACATGAAGGCCGCAGCGGACGGATCAGCCCCCTTCCTAGTGTAGACCGACGCGAGTGGGGTGGCGCTGGGTGGAGTCCTGATGCAGGACTGTGGTGAAGGACTTAAGGTGATAGCCTACGAGAGCCGGCAGTTCTCCGCGGCTGAGCAGAACTACCACACGGGCGAGAGGGAGCTCTGCGGACTTCACCACTGCACCACGGTGACCTGGCGGCACTACCTGATCTTCACCGCCTTCAAGCTGCAAGGCGACCACCGGCCACTGGAATGGCTGATGGAGCCGGGGAGGGAGCTGAGTCGGCGGCAGGCACGATGGTACATGGATCTCGTGGAGGTGGGGGTCCCCCGCATGGAGTACGTGAAAGGGGCCCTGCTACTGGTTCCAGACGCCTTGTCACGGCGACCCGACTACTCAGCGAAGACACCTCGGGAGGGCTTGAAGGAGGCCGGCATTCTCGACGCTAAGTCGGACCTCCCGAAAGACCCCCTCTCTGTGTTGGACACCTCCGACCTCTTTGAGGAGGGCCCAGCCTTGGGCACCCTGACCCAGCTTGCTGAGGTGAACAGCTGGTTGGACGCGGTGGACACTCTGCAGCTGGCGGAGTTGGCTATGGAGTCCCAACTTGGCGCTAAAGAGCTTCGAGTCCCGCATCATTGCGAGGACCTTTCAATAGAGGCCTCAGCGAGGGCAACCTTGTGGCGTGGTGGCCTCACGCACCCGGTCAAAAACTGGGTTACCTTCTGCGGGAGGGACGTCGGGGTGCCAGGCACCCATAGCGCCTGCACAGACTCCGCCGCATGTGTCAGCCAAGGTCCAGATGGGGCACCCCAGCGGCACGGTGGCCTCTCGCTTGCGGTCGAACACCAAATCGCCGCCCCAGCAAGAGGCAGTAAAGCCGGCAACACCTCCGACGGTGGTTCTGACTGACGCCCCCAGGACGAGGAAGCCCCCTGCGAAGAGCGCGTCTCAATGGAATCGCGGGAGGAGGCAGCGGGGCGGTTGCACCAGGCGTTGTTCGAACGGCTACAGTCAAAATACGGGAACTTCGACGTGGACGCCTGTTGCGGACCAAAAGGCCGCGGTCGGTTGGTGAACAAACACTGGGAAAACTGCCTGAAGGAGCAGTGGAGAGGACTTCGCGTGTGGTGCAGCCCCCCACATGACAGCGACCATATCACCATCGAGGCTGTTGTACTCCGCACCTACGTGCATGAGTGGCGGCAGGACCCCGAGAACACCTCTGCAGTGTTCCTGCTGCCGGACCTACAGTCACGCATGCCGCAGTGGCGGAAGCTTTTCAGACGCGCAGGGATGCGTATCGAGGAGGTCATCCCCACACATGACTCTCAAGGAAACCCCACCCAACTGTTTAAAGGAACAGATGGAGTGCTGCAGGACCTCCCATGGCCGGTGCTGGTGGTGTACTGTATGCTCCACCCTCGAGGTCGAGACCGCAGAGGATTCGACACCAGCGTGTGCCCCCACCAGTTATTGATGCGGGCACGGCGTCGGAAATGCGGGACGCGCAGGGTACAGTTTCTGGAGGAGATTTCCTTAAGGCCCTGCGGGACGAGTACAGCCGAGACGGGCCCCTTCGTACTCTGCGGGAGCAAGTACAGTCAGCTCCCCATCACAGCACGAAGCACTTTCGCATTGTTGGTGAAGCGCTGTGGCGAGTATCCGCAGGTCACTACCAGCTGGTCCTGGATGAGGACTCGCATCTCCGGGAGATTGTGTTCCGCGAAGCCCACGACTCCCTGGCAGCGGGTCACACAGGGCGCGACAAGACACTTGAAAGGGTTCTTCGTCGATTCTGGTGGAAGTACGCCTCGGATGATGTGGGGGCTTGGGTGGCGTCCTGCCCCACTCGTCAGGCTGTGAAACCCCGATCGTCATACCCGGATGGACTGCTTAACCCGCACTCGATACCGTCGCGGAACTGGCAGGACGTGGGTGTGGACTTTGTCACTGGTCTACCTTTGACCGAGCAAGGGAATAACGACGCGTTCGTCGCCTTCACATGTAAGCTCTCGAAGATGGTCCACGTGGTCCCCATTAACTTCGGGGACAGCTCGGCAGCCACTATTGCTCGCATCTACTTCGACACCGTGTGGAGGCAGCATGGCGCGCCTATAAAAATTGTCAGCGACCGGGACCCACGCTTCCAAGACGCGTTCTGGAAAGAGCTGATGCGGTTGATGGGGGTCAAGGTGGCGATGACTACCCCTTACAACCCCCGATCTGATGGTCAGGCGGAGCACACCAACCGGGTCGTGGAAGATATGCTTCGCTCCTTCGTCGATGATAATCCGGAGGACTGGGACCTGTACGCAACCAACGTCGAGTTTGCTATCAACGACTCACGCAGTGACGTAACCGGTTTCACCCCCTTCGAGTTGTGCTATGGTGTGTCACCCATGCCACAGCTTGACATGTTTCTGGAAAACAGACTATTGGGGATAGGTGAACCAGTATGCATGTTTTTAGACGGTGTTTTTCTGTTACTATTCTCGGTTTATAGACGACGGGTGACCTGCCACGTCATCATAACGCGCAGTGTAATGCAGACACGTGGCAGCCACGTAGGTTGCGATATGCGTTTATGCGGTACGGTATGCCTTCATTATGCGGTTTGCCATTGTGGTTCGAGTGATCATCGAGCAATCAACGGAGAGAGATATCTTTTTTGGATTGGGTGTGTTCATAAACACAAGCCCCGCGTCAAAAAACGCGGCTATACAACTATCATCACACGGATATTGTTGCATGAACGGTGTCTATTCGTTTAATTACAAGTAGAATGTTTGCTAGTGTTAGTAGTGTTACAATATATATATGTCGCAAAAGCCATAAGTCAGCTGGTCGTACAACATATCATAGCGTTACTATTACATTGCAAAGTACGTAAGTTGCTACCAGGCAAGCGATCTCGAATTAGTTCATTCCACGCCTTTCAGACGCCGGAAAGTAATGGTCTACTAATCTATCAGCTCCCAGTATACTCCGTCTTCGTCGTCCATTGCTTCCTCGCACATGAATATTTCGTAAGAACAACGCATACACGCGAAATGTTCGGTATGCTCATTTATCGCAACAAGATGCGAACCAGCATTAAAGCATATGCGAACGTTTGCAGGAAGATCACAATAATCGCATTTCATGACGAGTTTGCCTTGAGGCATTCAGGTAGCTTTTGGGCTGAGCGTGGTCAGTTGTTAGTTGTTAATGTCAAGCTGGGGTGGCACGATGGTGAGCGTAAGCAGCAAATGGAGGCTAAGTAAGAGGTATTGAGCTTTTATACCTGCTCAACTAAGGCAATCGCAACTGATACAGTACTCGTCGAAAGGTGTCGTTTCGTCATTCTGGTACCAACAGACCAATAGGCGTACAACGTCGACTGGAATAACCATTAATCGCGGAGTCATCCACGCTTCACCCCATACATATTTAGCGCGATCGGGATAGCGTTCCGCCTCTACCAATTCAAAAAACAGATCAAACCGAGTTCGTCGGGTAAAGCGCCACATAGCCATTATCAGATCATGCCTGTGAGGCATCGGCGGGCGGCGGACAGGGCGGTTTGCCATCGTTGTCAAAGTCCACTGGTGCAAATTGCATTCGGGGCATGGTCGGTGCACCATCTCATGGCGATGAATGGCATCTACATCGATACTGGCACGATTCCGATCCACACCAAACCTTAACACTGAAGGCATCACGAGTTTGCAGAGGCGCGTCGCTCACTCTCTGGTAGGAGGTGGCAGGGGTGGCACGATGGTGAGCGAAAGCAACAAATGAAGGCTAAGTAAGATGAATTGAGCTTTTATACCTTAGTCGGAGTCGGAGTCGGACAGCAACTGTGGGACTTCGGTATCCTGCCAGAACTCGCAATCCGCGCCAATCTTGGGCCAACATTTGTCCGCGCCAATCTTATCTTGGCCAATCTTGTGATTGTTGGTTTCATCCTATTGGTTTGCGGCATTCACCTTGAGAGGCCCAAGCCCTCCTTGGCAATATTTAAATCGCTTGAGGCCTTTAGGAGGATCATTTTCCATTCCTTCCTGGAAGACACACCGCTTCATCTTTGCATTATCAAGAATGGCGGATACCCATTACGTCCTGTTTGGGATTGTTCTTCCTTACATTCGGGAAATGCGTCAACTGCGCGAGGAATACTTTGTGCAGGCATGGGTCGAAGAACGTTTCTTGTGGGCGTTGGAAGAACAAGTTTTGACGTTTTCGGGCATGTTTGGTGATGCTTGGATGCCTGTAACTTTGGCTCACTATTTCTATGAATTACGTGATCTGCTCGAAGTCGATTGGGGGGATGTTCGTGATTGGGGAAATTTCTTGCAGATATTCCCTACCTCCAACTTTGAAGCCCCATATTACGATGATGAAGGGTTCCATTGGCAAGGACCTGGCATGCCAAACAACTTCAGATTCTGGCTAGACTACATCGATTTCGACGACTTCGAAAAACGGTGGCTTCGTGCATATCATTGGGCCTGGTACAACGGCTTTTACAACGAGCATGTAGATCCTCAATGGATCTACCCGTCGCGGTACGAGTTGTCTATGAGGCCTGCCTGCAGTCGATGCCGACGCATTGATATGGATCTTACCCGTATTGGCGACGAGTACATCTGCACTGACCTTGTCGACTGTCGGCGGATGACTCGTCTTGATTTGAATTGATGGTCGAATCTCAATCGGTGGCTTTAGCGGCACCACCCATCTATTCTAGAAAACAATTCTTCTCGATGCGGGCAACAAAAATATCATAAGTCACGTGTATGGTACAAGCAATGGTATAAGAACCCCGATCTTCACATTTTTATAATCAGTGTATGTTACATTATTACACAGTGGTTGTTACATTCCATGTGTATTCTATTCAATCGTGCATTATGACTAATCGTGGCTAATCGTGCAGGGATCCCGCCGACGGATCCGAATCGGTTGAGTCGTCCAAATGATGGCCCCATTCCGAATCTGTGTCCTCGTCAGCTTCTTCAAGCTCAATCACACTATCGCAAGCCTCCCGATCGACACAGATGTAGCGGTGTGGCATATCTCGGTCATCATTGCAACGTTCAAGAACTGTCCTTCGAGAACCGCAATCATGGCAACAAGCCCAGGTGTATAAGCGAGCATAAAATAGATTGCCATCTCCATCATAGGTAACTTGATTGCGAAACCAGCCGTTGTACCAGGCCCAATGGTGATCGACCAACCACCTACGCCGGAGTTCGGTTAAATCGCGATAGTGCATACCGCAAATCCAACGAGACCAGGACAAGGACACTGGTCATTCCAATCGACGTCACTTGGGCGCTTATCATTTCGCGGCATCAACGAGAAAGAGGGAATCGACCTATATTGCGTGCGATGCAATTGCATTGACCAATAAAGCTCTGCCATTTATGTTCTCCGATAGAGCGTCAACATTGCCGTCAACGTTACCTCGCTATCGAGGGAATTAAAACCTACAAGCGCCGCAAATAATTGTGGATTGAAGATATAGATTCCAATGTATCAGCAATATAGTAGCCTTAGCACTGTGAAATGATCGAAATCTCTTGCCTAGAAGACTTCATAGACAAATATTTGGTGTATTTTGAATAAATTTGTATGATGATATAGATTTGTGTATCATATGCTAGTACCCATCTCAGTTGCAACTTATTTTACTGGAATTGAAGCACCTATATACGCACATTCATAAACGTGTACCGTGCATGCTGGCCTAAATTGCACATGGATGTACCCATATTTGCATACTTGTACATGATATGCACGCATATGAACAAAAATGCAACAAAAAAATATACCGGGACTCGCCGAGTACGAAAGCATCATGCACAAATAAATAATTCGAGTAATATTTTGTAATAAAAATTGCGGGACGACTTACGTGTCGCTTACGTGTCGCTTACGTGGCACATTTCAGGTGACGTGGCAATAACTTTTAGACGACGAAAATTGTGTCAAAATGAAGGTTTTTAGACGACGATCGAGATTCATTTATTCCCAATAGTCTGTTATATTGGTATTGTTCAGTGGAACAGGCTCCGTGGAAAAGGAGTTTGCCCGCTGCTTCCCAGCCTCGAGATCGGTAACTCTGGACGCTGATCCGCTTTGGCGGCCGACTCGCGTGACGGACATTGAGAGCTGGGATTATTGGAGGTATCCCCCAGGGTACTTCGACGTGGTATGGGCAAGCCCTCCTTGTACCCAGTACAGTCAGGCCCGCACCACGGGAGGTCCGCCCGATTTCGTCACAGCGGACGCGTGCGTACAACGCACTCTAGACATAATCGAGTATCTCCGACCTCAACACTGGTTCGTGGAGAACCCGATGGGTCGTTACCCTGAGGCCCTGCGTTTCAGGCCAGTAATGAGCCATCTACCGGCGCCCCTCACTTGCACCTACTGCATGTATGGGAAACGATACATGAAACCTACGTGTATATGGACGAGCTCGCCTCCGCCCGAACCCTTGCTGCAATGCTCTGCAGCGACTCCTTGTTCGCATCGATGTGCAACAGGAGTTCACCCTGATACCGCACAACTGGGACCTAGTGGTCATCAGAAGGGGATGCAGAAGTCACACGCAGTGTATCCAGTTCCCGAGGGTCTACTGCGGCATCTGTTCCAGCACTTGACTTTTGGAGGTGCTGGAAAGTAAACGATGTTACGGTCATAACCCTTGGACCGAGTGCAACCGATCTACGGCAAGTAGAGTTTCGAAGGAGAAGACGAAGACTGAAGACCTGCCTTAGATATCGGTTGTGTGCGGTTGGGTGAATCCGGGATGAGCGTTGGCAGCGTGATCCTTGGTGAAGCCCTTCTGCCACGCTGATGAGCAGAGGAATCACGAGACCCCTGTACGCTATTGTATGTGTGATTATGCTTTAGTCGTGGTTTCAGGGGAAAGTCCACTCCTAACGGGGGGAGAGTTGTGCCAGGAGGCACGACGTACCTGCTGAGACACCCAGAATAGGGTGGGTCTGATTTCGATGAGAATAAGAGTAGCGAACTATTAGGGAAAATAGTGAGTGGATGTGACATTGCCTGAGCGAACAGTTGGGGAAATAATCTGTGAGCTCAGAGTGGTGAATAAAGAGAGATCACTGAGTTGGTCTCTCAGACTTGGACAGCAAATGATATAACTCTTGCTGTCTGGTTTTATGTTAAATAGTATATCTGAATATATGATATGATTCCTCAAGATAATAGAGGATAATAGTTTAGTCCTGGGAATTCCCCTGGGACAATCCCGGCTTGCATGGGGTTTGGGTACTGGTTTCGTGCAACAGTCAGTGGCGAGATATGTGAGCTCACCGCCCCAGTTATTTTCAAGCATAAAATCTCCGCCTTGGGTGACCATAGTTTGAGAATTGCATACCACAACTTAGTGCTGCTTACTCTAGGTGGACGGTAAGCTATGTCAAAAGGCTACCTCCCAGCATCGCGAGATTGGAGAAAACCTACAATTTCACCCCCAAGCGAGGCTTACGTCAATACGAAATATCGGAGCTAGATGCCCCGAACTCTGACCGAGAAAAGGCTGGCTATGGGGGGGGGCATTGCTTTGGGGAGAGGGCCCCAATTCCGGACAAGGGATTTGCCCCCTCTAACCGTAGATCTTAACGCCTGTGGGGGTGAAGATATATACATCGACGTTCCGAATATCGCTTGTAGAATCCTTAGCCATTTTACTCGCGTTGTTGATCTCTCGAGAGCTTGCACTCGTATGTTGCCGCGGACCGAAATATGATGCGGTGAGAAATGAGCAACCATCGCGGGACGCGCGCTCTCACAGTCTTGACCTGCGACGACAAGGCCACCCGCAGGTCCTCCGGCGGCGGCGACGTTAAAGACATTGGCGACGCTGAACCCGCAGACAACGGCGGCGGCGACGTGCTGGAGGTACTGCGGGACGTGTCCTCGCAGGCAGGGACCCGTAGGGATCTCCTCCGGGGATCCACCACGCTGTAGAACGTCTGGATCCGGCCACTCGTAGAGGCGCCGCGGTTCGTGCGGGTCTATTAAGCTGGCCTTAATTCCGCATCGCGGCGGTCCCGGAACAGCTTCTGGTCATCACACGCATATAATAAAGCGGGCCGGGGTCAACCCTGGCGGGATAGCGAAGGACCGTATGCTCCTCGTGTAGGGTTTGGCGTACTCACAATGGAACGCTGTCCTACGAGCACAGGCACAGGCATAGCGTCCGTCATCCCGATCAAAAGCATGTCCGCGGACTTAAAGGAGGTCGTCTCTGGTCTAGTCGAAGTGAAGTCTGTCCGCAGATCCGCAATCGGCCTCGCAAGGGCTAAAGTGTCGTCTGTAGTGTCTTCGGCATGGTTCAAGTCGGGATCCTTGTACACGGTTTTTTCTCGCTCCCATCATTGTCATTCCTATGGTTAAGAGAGATATATGGGAGCGGTGGTGCTAGGGTGCGTCGAGGGAGCGGCAATACGTCCGCTTGCGGCCGGGCATTGAAGACGATGTAGGCCGCGCGTGTACTCGCAACGGCCTTGGAATATGACGGGTTCCGCGACTCAGCGAGATGTGCTGAAACTGCCCGAAATTGTAATAGGCCATCTGAAGCATGCCTACATTTCACTATCTTTTTACGTGGTATCTTGGATGATATATAATCGAAATTGTATGTGTCCTATTGCCCATTAAATGCTACAAACCTCCACAAAGGGCTTTTAGCTTTAAAAATGACATATTTTGTGATTTAAAAAAATCTACGAATAATTTGAGTGTGTAATAAGTAGCGATTCTCGGGTCATCTCGGGTCTCTACACGTTTTTTTGTAGTTTCCAAAATCCAGTGTGAAAGGTGGGCACCGATTCCAGCCATAACCCGCACGATGTGCAAAAGCTGGAAATTTACCATTACAAACCTTAGCATATCTGAGTCGTGGAAGAGACCATATATCTTGTCACGAGACGAGCGTGGACCGTCCGATGTCAAATCGGGTTGGACAGTTATCATAATATATGTAGCAGCGGCGATTTATACGACTAGCGGATTATGGGAGTAATGGTAAATTGTACGCCCTTTTCAGATCGCACAATACAATTGCGACGTAAATGAATCTAACGAAATTTAAAATAGAAAACATGACGACACACACGTGCAGCAGCCGACTTCACTCAACATATAGTCTCGGATTGGTCATTTCGCAACGTTCAATACGTGCATGAATTGCCAAAATAATGCCACCGATCCGATGGTTGCGATCGCACTTGGTGCATGCCCCGCATTGCGCTCGATTCGTCGGTTATGGCGGCTGATGGCTTCCCGCTGCTGACTTTGACACTTTAAACGTTTCGCTATTTTAGACCATATTATTGCTTTAGCCAACCCGAAGCAATTTATAGGTTGCACTGCACTTAACCACAATCTGAACCGGACATCGCTACTCCTTGGGTAATCGGTTTTGCTTTCACTGGCATTGTGGGTTTATTCCGTCACCGCAAATTCAATTTTAAATTCTCACCCGGCTATGGGGAATGCCTTATCCAAGTACACACAATTGCAAAATTTCAAGAACTTCTCGGCACATGCATGTCCACCTGCGTCTAGACTTGAACCTACTTGCAAAGACTCCCCGAACTTCCGTCTTGCGCAAAAGAGTATCAATATACTCCGACCAAGTAGGGGAAGTGGACTAGTGGAGCTACGCTCGTAAACTCATTAGCGAGTAGCAGATACATACGCAATGTGTCCGTCTTAATATTTCGTCGAGAACTTTACCATCATTATTGTTTCGAAGAGCCTCTTAAGCTCATTCTCAACGAGTTTCTCTGTTCAGCTAATTTCCTTAGGGGCTCCCCGCTTTACCCCAGGGAAGGCAGCGGACCACGTAAAATATTAAGGAGGAGCGGGGGTGCTGTGCCTCATCTGAAAGTACTTATGTACAGAAAATACTTATGTAGGAGGCAGTGTTCAGCCCCATGATACCATATTCTTGTCCAAGGGGGTGGATTGATCCACATTGTAACAGCCTCGTATCGAGGAGAAGAGGTTTTGAAACCTTAAAACCCATGTCATCGGACCGATTGCCGCATGACCTGAGTGTTCTTTATAACTATCCATATGCACACGTGCGGAGTTATGGATAAATCCGCGAATCAGCACATGGCACATGGCTTCTTTTTGACTTTCGTCAGTGGGTGAAGAAATGCACCTGGCTTTACTGATGACTGATGGGAGTTCTTCGGGAATTGATACTGGCTACACGGCGTGAGAAGAATCTTCTACTTGATCCTCATTATGACTTTCATAGTCAAGAAATACCGGGATCCAGGCGTCAATACACGTATATCATACATGCATCACTTCCAGATATAGAGCTCCACGTAAACTGGTTGCAAGCACAAGAGTCTAGTGTAGGTACACAAAAACAATGCAGCAAAAACCGTATCAACGCTTCACAAGGACAGGGCTTCCAACAGTTATCACCTCCGGGCATCATAATGGTGTTTGTAGGAAGAAGTGTGATATTAGGAGCAGACAAACTGTAGTAGACGGCGCCATTGCATATTTCTAAAGCAGTGGGCGTTTGGTCGGCTACACCTTGTCAAAGTTGTACTGGCACTGACCACTTTATGCATAGCAGCACTCGATTGTCAACAAAGTTTCCCCAGCACTTCTTCCCAACCCTTCAGCAGAAAGTCTTAGGCACGCAAGAGCGCACTATTATGGAAACTTATACAGCACACTCGTACTCACATTTTGGGTCTGCGCCTTGCTAAGTGTGTAGCAGTGTCCTACCCAGGTTGATGTTCCCTTTGATTCTCGAGACCCTGAGCGCCACTCGTACACACTCGTACAGCTCGCTTCGGGACGCAGACTGTGCGCGACCTTGCTCAACACTCGCTCATATCTCTCATCAAGTTTGCAAAGTGCAGGTATGAAGTACCAGCCTGCAACATTTTGATGAAGTTGGCAGCGAACTCGTCTTCCCCCACCGCTTCTTTACACCTACGGTACGAGAAAATGTTGAGTTGGAGGAACGATTGTTTGAAAGTCGAGAGAGTTCCCACAAGGATACAAACATTCCGTACACACCTTTCAAAGACAGCTTCTGGAGCGATGCCTTCTTGCTCCTGTCAACATGCAACATCCCAGCGGTGTGATATATCGGCCAACACAGGGAATTGGTGTTCAAAACTGCAAGCTACTCGAGGGTTTGGGTAGGCAGTCTGTGCGTAGGTGCGTTGTGTGCCCAACAGTTAGTGCGGAATGCGAGCGAGAAGGGGTTTTTCTAAACTAGTGCAACCTCTCTATATGAAACACAATGTATGGCCGATGGTGTACTGACTTGCGTGACTTAGTTCGTGATAAAAGTCTTTCATGTATAATAAGGGAAAAAGCGAAACCTGGAACTTGTCCAATTGTTTTTCCAATAGCTGCAGAGACATCCACACCACCGCGCGTCACAAACATCTGAAAGTTAGCGGCAGTCTAATATCAATCGTCAGCAAGGATGCAAACACCTCGGGGCCTTAGTCACGTACACGATCACTGGACGGGTTCGTGAAACTCTATCGACCGTTGTTGGCCTACTAATCGAGTTTCAGGATATCCTCGTCGATTCGGTTTGTTCAGACTGGAAAATGACAAGTTGAAGTCCCTGAAACGGTATGAAACTCGGTGCAATACCTCGAGGTAGCGTTGGTGTAGTTCGGTGTGTTGAAGAGACTGCTCCGATGCCTCTTCCTTTCCACAAGAAGTCCCAGAAAATGTTGAACAGTTTTGAAGGCAAAACTCCTGAAATTGGTAACACCCACGAGAAACTCAGGTCAGAATATCATATATATATATATATATCGATACCCCCCGAAGGCAAAGCTATCATCATACGTGTAAACACGTACATCGATTCAAGCATACATGCATGATACACATCACGCGCACGCGCACACACGCATTAAAAATGAACCTTTACACACCCTCAATTGCAAGCTTTTAAATTATGATGAAGTTCTCAAGGGGCCGCGTAAGGGCTCTTCGTTCAATGCACTGGGCAACTGAGCACTAAGTGCATCTTTCTTTTGATATTTGGTCGGATACAGAAGACGCACACCTCTAAGGCGGAGGTAAAATCTTCAGAGTCAAAGAACACACAAAGTTTCCGGACAATTTCGTCCTTTATGCCTCGGATCCGCTTAGGAAGCATCTCAGCGTCCTCTTCCATTGGAATTGTGTGGTCCAAAGACCAAGGCTTGACGCAACCGTGGAAGTGATGGAAAGTGCTAGGGAAAACAGAGCTACTAACTAAGTGAAATTTCCACTACAGCATTTTTTCAAAAGTAAGAAACACTTTCAAGTATTCCCGAGGAACCCAACCACCGGAACCACAGATGCGAGATGGACAGCTCTTCTGTCCGCTTGGCTTCGTTTGGTTGTCGAACGGAAGAGGCTTGCTGGGTTTCAAGGCAAAGAAAAAGGTTTTTTTTTTTAATGATGTTTTTTGGTTTTTGCAAACATTGAATGCACAATCATTGAAAAACATCCAGTGGCACCGGTACTGTGTCACTGTACAGGGGGTACTCGTCAAGGGCTCGACCAGTTCTCTAAAGGGTAAAGGTAGGCGCGCTGGAGGTTCACGGAACATGACAGAGTCATCGCGACTGGCATGTGACGGAATCACAGGTTCGATGAGACACAGCCGGCGAACCGGTTTTTTAATTCATTTCTTCATTTCTGATTTCATGCCAAGCCCATTGATCACGCGATTTGCTGTGACACTATTTTCGTACTCTTAACTCTACAGTATTGTTCGCGGTCCGTTGACTTGAGCTTGACCACACTAAGAAAGAAGGTTGGCGCCCACAACCGTCAGAAACAATCCTTCGCCTAACAGGGCGAGCAGTCTGTGAGGCTGCTATGATACTTTCCTGAATTGTTCACGTGTCTTGCTTGTGATACTTGTTTTGCGTCTTGCTGTTTCATCATTCGACGGAGTGTGCAGGTGGGATTAGCAGCGCATGTTTTGTAAAGCAACTTTCCCTTTTCGCCAAAAGGCACGCACCTCGTGATGTGGGATTCTAAGTTGGCATTTGTCAACTTAGCTTGGGATGAAACCCAACCACATCGGACTCGTGCTCACTTGTTCATTTGGTCACCTTGAATATGTAAGCAAAGTTTGAGGAGCAACGACTTAGTATAAGGCATCGGCTGTTCTATTTTTATGGGTTTGTAGCTAATTTGCGACCTCTTGAGGTGTGGAAATCGAGGTTGGTGTATGCCAACCTTGCTTGGGCTCAAACCCAACCACATCGGACTCATATTGATATCTTTGATGTAGCCTCAGTAGTTATGCAAAGTTGCGTCTTATGTTAGGATTATATCATAGTCTTAGGTTGAATTCGTTTTTGGGTTCACGGAAAGTGCATACACTCCAATCATCTTTGCTTACATACCTTAATCTTTACGCAACCTGCGGCTTCGTCGTTGTGTGTATCAATAGAAGTATGTTCAAGCAATACAACTACCAAGTGTGAGGTGTATTGCGTGGCTCCAAGGGAATGGCTGAATTTCTTTTTGGGTTCGAAGATAATAACTTCAAACCCAAAAAAGAAATCAGCCTAAGACCCATCCCAACTTCAACAAAAAACATATAACACATGGCAGTGAAGTTAAAAAAAGTGTGACTGAGATGAGTCCGATGTGGTTGGGTTTGAGCCCAAGCAAGGTTGGCATACACCAACCTCGACTTCCACACCTCAAGAGGTCGCAAATTAGCTACAAACCCATAAAAATAGAACAGCCGATGCCTTATACTAAGTCGTTGCTCCTCAAACTTTGCTTACATATTCAAGGTGACCAAATGTACAAGTGAGCACGAGTCCGATGTGGTTGGGTTTCATCCCAAGCTAAGTTGACAAATGCCAACTTAGAATCCCACATCACGAGGTGCGTGCCTATTGGCGAAAAGGGAAAGTTGCTTTACAAAACATGCGCTGCTAATCCCACCTGCACACTCCGTCGAATGATGAAATAGCAAGACGCAAAACAAGTATCACAAGCAAGACACGTGAACAATTCATGAAAGTATCATAGCAGCCTCACAGACTGCTCGCCCTGTTAGGCGAAGGATTGTTTCTGACGGTTGTGGGCGCCAACCTTCTTTCTTAGTCATAGTGTGGTCAAGCTCAAGTCAACGGACCGCGAACGATACTGTAGAGTTAAGAGAACGAAAATAGTGTCACAGCAAATCGCGTGATCAATGGGCTTGGCATGAAATCAGAAATGAAGAAATGAATTAAAAAACCGGTTCGCCGGCTGTGTCTCATCGAACCTGTGATTCCGTCACATGACAGTCGCGATGACTCTGTCATGTTCCGTGAACCTCCAGCGCGCCTACCTTTACCCTTCTCTAAACCTACTCTTGTCCCCAGAGTTTCTCCGAGCGCGGTCGACGTTACAGTTGATCGAAGAGGCTCGGAGAAACTTGTGAGAAGTTCATGGTTTAGTGGCTACTTATTGAACCGTGGTATCGCGAAACCATGGTTTACAAACCGTGGTTTCGCGAAACCACGCTTTTCGCGATATTCCCCCGAATATTCCGCCTGGTGGCGCCTGGGTGGCGGGGGATATGCTGATCGCGTGTCACGTTGCTGATAGAAAGGGTGATATGAGGGTATATATATAATGGATATATATACGCAATAAAGTCACAGAATCACACAGTGCCGGGTGCTCGGAAACGGAATAGCATAAAACTGGTAAGACATACAAACGGACTGTCTAACTAGAGAAGGCTAAAGTGACGGAGACACGGTCACGTGTGACACATGCCACACACAGTGAGGGGTGACGCAAAGGAGAAGCAGGCCCCCATACAGTGGGGGGGAGATCGGCTTCCCCGTGAGTTCCCCCAAACTTTGGTGACCATGGTTTCGCGAAACCACCGGTTTGGAAACTGTGGTTTCGCGAAACCACGGTTTGGAAACTGTGGTTTCGGGATACCACGGTTTGGAAACTGTGGTTTCGCGATACCATGTCATCACGATGTCAGCAAATCGGTCGAATTGATCGAGAGGTAGTTGTCCCCAAATCGGCACCCTTTTAGAATATCGATATATATATCGTATGCTTTACCAAATCACAAGCCCGTTGATACTATATGCATCACATATGAGTCCTTGACAGCGCCCAAAAAATCGCATGCAAAAATATTAAGTTCCCGAAAAGATCTATACGGTTGAATACACTCCTATATAAAGAGCCATGTCGCCAAATCGGCACCCAGACTACACATGTAACAACGAAACAAGGTATACTTCATGCATATATATTTCGTATTCTATGACGAATTGGGTTGTCCAATAGGCACCATTCAAAAGGCCGTGGAAAAACGGTCCAGAAAACTTATACATGTCGTTACGAAAATAGATCACTAGAACGGAAGTTAGCCTCCTTCAAACACATGGCATTTTCCTGCTTTCACGAGGCGCGATTAGGCTGGGAAAACATTGAGAAAACATAATCGTCCATCGTGTAAAACAGTTTTTTTTTCTCGAATCTGTCGGTCTGGCAACGGAATGAGACTATACAACAATGCAACGTGCGACGTATAAATATGTTGAAGTACAATACTACTGGGTATCGCTATACAAAGTAGCCACTAAACCATGAACTTCTCATTATGGACCCCACAGAGGGTTACAAACCTTAAATGTTTATTTTCGTCCATAAGCTCTGGGGACAAGAGTAGGTCGAGACCTTGACGAGTACCCGGTACAGGGGGATGAATGCCCTGTGTGCAAGGAGTGGCACGACGGTACTCTACTGTAAAGTGTGGGTCGAGGTCGCACCGGACGTGCGAATCGATCTGATTTCCGAACATCGCGTCGGCCATGCGATGTTTAAAATGAGAATGCACAATCGACAATGCTCGAATTCTCGATCTCACGATCTGGCGTGGGGAAATGACGATGACGATCGGAACATCGGATGACGCTCGGCTGACGATGACGCCCCGAAATGATCCGTATGTGAAGGAGGAAGGAGGTTCAGGATGTGAACGACGCGACGCGACGAACGGAGCGGAGGTTGAAGCGTCACGAGATGCCACAACCATCATCTTCATGTCGACTAAGACTTGTCGAGCCTTCAGTAAGGACGCTTGTGCGATGATAATCGTATATGATTTTCTCTCCACGCCTTATTTTTGTAGAATGCCATTGTGATCACACGTTACGATTTTCTTTTCGATTTGGAGTGTCGTCTTAGGCTGCGTCGCCTCTGTCTAAGAGCAATCCCAGCTCTCCCATTGCCAGCGAGCGAACACGCATTTTCTGCGGAGAGTGCTGCCCAAATATGCTGTAACGTAGTTTTCACACTGTCCTCACGAAACTAGAGTTTCCGGTTCGACAGTTTGGGTTTGTGTGCAAGAGTTACAGAAGTGACTTCTGTACCAACTCACATTAGGAAAATTAATATCTGCAAAATGGAATACAGTATCACGAGTTGTATTCGTTGGTCTTTTGTCTTCGCCACCAACGTGAGCATGGCGGCAATCCTCTGGAATCTGCATTCTCTTGGAGATTACGGTACAAGAACTGTGTCCGCCCCGACAAAAACGCAACACTTCTTCTACCATGACTCAGCACCAGAGCTGCCAACTCATCGCGCAGATGGCACAGCTTGGATACTAGACCAGCGACCTGTCAGCGACCTCCACCAACCGTTGTTGGTGTTGAGAAGTGGTCGCAGTGGATCGACGTGGCTTGCGGAGATGCTAAAGACCATCGATGGCGTGTACTTTCACCACGAGTCGATCGATGAGGCTGTCGGTATGTACTGCCCTCGTGCCAAGCCGGATCCTCCTTGGCTGATGTGGGCTTATGTATTTGGCCAGCTTAGCTCTTGAGTCTTCAGCAAATCATGGAGGATATGACTTTCGCCCCTTAAATCACATAACGTGACCTGCTGACCTTGCCGCCCGGTTGGGATGTATGTTGTACGCAGCTGAAGAAAAGTTGGAAGTTTCCCACAAGCGAAGCCACATGATCACTGCACTCCTTCAACCTACGGGTGGCATCCTTGATCCTAGCAATCTTGAGGGCCACGCAAGTCCCAAGACCCTAGATTGTATTAAAACAAAGGAGTGCGGCTTAAAGGTTGTTGGCTACAGTATTTGCCCATCTACTTATAAAGTGAGCACCCAACGGTCCAAGCAACCCGGGTGTTCATCTGTGTATCTGCTTTCTTGAAAATTGCCAACGCGCAGGCCTGCCGAGTGAACAGCGGGAGCAGCACCACTGCTCACGTGCCAGCCTCGGCCCTTGCTAGGCCGTTAGCACTCGGTATGTAACCCTAATTCACGCTGGCCGAAGCGCGCTGGCACAGGGGATCTTTCAAGAGCAGATGAAGGAAAACCTGAAGAGTGTCCTTTCTGCGGTTCCCTGGACCAAGGTAGGGCTCTGCTGGAAGACACTGCTATCCAGGTCACCGCCTCCCTGGGACTTGGAAAGCGCTCCGGGCAGCACTTTGCACCGAATTCATGCGTTCCATAGTCGGTGGAACGTTTAGCTCAAGAGCAGTACTCACCCTCAACTCGCTTCTCCACCGGGGCAGGTGATGATATTCGGCCGAACGAACATGATCAAGACTGGGCTGGCATTTCACGGGCGTGATCGTATCAGGCACAACTGTTCCTCCGACTGCGCTGAGTACTATGCTACGGTGCTCCCCTTAGACTTCCTCCCCCACACCGCCAGAAAGCGCAGTGCCTTGCGGCTGTCCCAGTGCCATCGCTCATAGCGGAGGTGCATTATCGTTGTTCCTGGACCCAGTAGTCCATCACTGAGTCTCATAATGCTTATCGGCGATCTGCAACGCCAATTTCGCTGATCGCAGGACTCGTTCATGTGCGACCTGCCCCACGTGATCAAATCCAACGAAAATAACATCGCCATCGCGGTACGGACTTGCGACGATTTCCTCTCAGATTAACGCTCTTATTATTTATTAATTTATTTATTTCCTCTCAGGCTAACGCTCCCCCTTCGGGCGCCACCTGTCTTGCTCCCGCCCTCGCCGGCCCCAGCTTTCGACTTGCCCCTGCGGGCATCCCACGCAACAGTGGCACATCTAGACGGACTGCTTTGGCTCGGCCGTGTGGCAGAGCACGGCTCAGCCCGGTGGCTGGTGCTGGGGGCATGGGGGCGATTGGTGGCGCGGAGTCAGGTGGAATGGGCTGACATGGGGGATGGCGTGGAGTCAGATGGTATGGGCTGACATAGGGGATGGCGTGGAGTCAGATGGTGCGGGCTGACATGGGGGTGGCGCGGAGTCTGGTGGAATGGGCTGACATGGGGGATGGCGGGAGTCAGATGGTATGGGCTGACATGGGGGTGGCGTGGAGTCGGATGATATGGGCTGACATGGGGTGGCGCGGGAGTCAGGTGAATAATGACATGGGGGTGGCGTGGAGTCAGGTGGAATGGGCTGACATGGGGGTGGCGCGAGTCAGGTGGAATGGGCTGACATGGGGGGTGGCGTGGGTCCAACCGGGCTATCTTATGCCTGAGGCCGAGGCTGGTTTGCGGCTTTGTCCTCTGATAGGTGGATGCATATCCAGAAAGCTCCGCAGCCAATAGGAAACGTAGGCTGTTAATACATGTGTGGCAGGCGTCGCCCCACATATGCCACCTACCACCTCGTGCCTGGTAGCTCCCCTTCAAGAGCGGCGCTCATGCGATTGGTCTTGGGGAGGGGACACACTCGCAGGAAATGCTACGGAATGAGCTCAACATCGAGCCCTATGTTCTCAGCTATGAACGCCTTCAGCACAACGCGGTGCGGATGCCTGGCTCTCGGCTCACAGGTGCACCTTCAGCGCAGTGCAGTGCGGATGCCTGGCTCTCAGCTCACAGGTGCACCTTCAGCGCAGTGCAGTGCGGATGCCTGGCTCTCAGCTCACAGGTGCACCTTCAGCGCAGTGCGGTGCGGATGCCTGGCTCTTGCCTAACAGGTGCACCTTGGCACAGTGTGGTGCGGATGCCTGGCTCTCAGCTCACAGGTGCACCTTCAGCGCGGTGCGGTGCGGATGCCTGGCTCTTGCCTAACAGGTGCACCTTCAGCGCAGTGCGGTGCGGATGCCTGGCTCTCGGCTCACAGGTGCACCTTCAGCGAAGTGCAGTGCGGATGCCTGGCTCTCAGCTCACAGGTGCACCTTCAGCGCAGTGCGGTGCGGATGCCTGGCTCTCGGCTCACAGGTGCACCTTCAGTGAAGTGCAGTGCGGATGCCTGGCTCTCAGCTCACAGGTGCACCTTCAGCGCAGTGCGGTGCGGATGCCTGGCTCTCAGCTCACAGGTGCCCCTTCAGCGTAGTGCAGTGCGGATGCCTGGCTCTCAGCTCGCAAGTGCACCTTCAGCGCAGTGCGGTGCGGATGCCTGGCTCTTGCCTAACAGGTGCACCTTGGCACAGTGTGGTGCGGATGCCTGGCTCTCGGCTCACAGGTGCACCTTCAGCGCAGTGCAGTGCGGATGCCTGGCTCTCGGCCCTACATTACAGATGCGCATACAAAATCTCATACTGCAGACAGCTGTGCCTTGGCTGCTTGTTGCACTCCTAGATTGGAGAGAAGATCGCTATCCCTCACATCGGTTGCCGTACAGTACGCCTAAGTGGCGTTGGACCCTCCTTCTGTGTGCAGACCAATGAGATGTCTGCGATTTCGGAGTGGTTGGGCCTGGTAAGACGCAACGTAGCTCCGCCCGTTAGCAATGGCTCAGCACCGCCAGCTTCACTTGTCATCTTGTGCATTCCATTATTAACAATAGCTGAGCACCACCAACTTCACTTGTCATCTTGTGCATTCGTCATCTCGTGGTTGACCTTCTGTTGGACCTGGCATTAAGATGTGGCATTAAGATGTGTTCTCAAGTAGATTTGGGGGGGTCGGCATGCCAGAACGCTGGCACCCAGTTCAATGACGCGCCCCGGATCAGTGGTCATGAAGATTTGAGAGCGCGTTTGCAAAACTTCAAGGAGATAGAAACCGCGTTGGGGTATCTTCTTTTCCCGCACTTCAGCTGTTTGGCAATATCTGTGGTGCTCATTTTTGTGTAGGAGATTCTCCGAAGTTTCTGGCCTGTTCTTTGAGATTCATCTTGAAGTAAGTGGCATCAACTTCAAGGTGATCATTTACTCCCATGCTTGCCATTAATTGGCAATTTTGCCATGCATTGTGCAGCACGCTTCAAGAACCATCGAAGAGTTGTCTTCTGAAGCAGTTACGGAGCAAGATTATTGAAGAATGCGAATTGTGTCCCAACCCATGGAATGAGTCATACTATAATAAGCAGCATATTCATTGTGAACTGGTAGACCCGATAGTTGGTGCCCAGAAGCCTTTGGTGGGGTCGAATAAAATAAATTGGAAGCGCCTGTCACGAACACCCCATCTCCATGCACCTCGTGATTAGCTTGCGAGAGGTATAGTTTAAAACGAAAACACGATTATAAATGGGATGATGTATATGCGTAACGTCTTCTTTTAATGAACGTAACATTAAAGTGGCAAGGTTTCGGATATTGCCAACCGAACTGATGGAATGGTCATCGGTATGCGACGTGTAAAGCACATACATGAAGTGAGAAATAATGTATTTTTTAGGGTTGTGGAATTTTACGATTTACAACATGCATCGCACATTGTTGTGAGCATTTCAGAATGTATTTTGGTTTGAAGTGAACTTAATTGCCCTTGAATTATGACAAGCACATGTTGCGAGTCTGATTATCGAACGGCTCAAGACCTACGCATCAATTTCGTGAATCACTAAACCGGTTTGGTGGGCTCAGGAGGGCCGAACATTTCTCAGGGGGCGGGGGGTCGTCAGGACACACGCGTTGCTAGGGAGGGGTTTCAGCCCCGACAGGCGGTAATAAAGCTTGCAACTAAGGGGGCGGGGAGGGGCGTAAAACCATATCACCCTAAATGCACAAACCCTAAAACACATTCAGCAGCATTATTTGGCCGCGCGTACTGTGTCAAAATGAGCCTGCAGGTCGTGACACTACGCTGCCTGGTGCGAAATTGTGAGAACTGCCCTAGCTCCATTTTCGAAGCAACGTAGGGCAACGTAGCAACGTAGCAACCCTTTGCAGTGTGGGCAACGTAGCAACTCTTTGCAGTATGGGCAACGTAGCAACTCTTTGCAATAACGACGCTAATCGACGTGATCCACAGAGGCGCGATCGAGTTTCGCTTGGATTTTCAGTGATGAAACCCTGAAACTCTAAATCCCAATCTTCATTAACCCTAAAGCATGTTGAACAATTTCATTAGACCACGTTTAAAGTGCCAAAATGATCCTACAGGTCGCTACACGACCATATCTTGTGCAAAATGGTGCAAATCAGTCAAGCTCCGTGGAGCTTGGGTCATTTTTTGCATTTTGGGGGCGCTTGGACTACGCAGCAATACTTCACCGTGATATAACCCTAAAACCATGTATGATTAGCCCTAAATCCGGACGTTGCAACGCGGTGCAAGCGTGCTGCCTGGAGGGGGGTGGGGAGTTTGCAGCTAGGTGGGAGAAATCCCGTTCCCGAACAACCCCTTCGCCTCTCCTATGCGGTAATGTTCGCCCCCCCACCTCACAGGCAAAGTATGCACTTGTTCACCATAGTGCACCCCGCCAGTGCAAATACTTACGAGTCGTATAACGTTATTGGAAAGCTCGAAAGAGGATGCATCTCGTCGTGCGAAAATGCACCATTCGGATCGACCAGGTACACTTCGGTGAGACCAGTTACCCGGTTCGGTGATTCACGAAATTGTGCTTCCACTTTCGCGAGCCACTTTTGTGAAGCGGTTTCACCAAAGTGGTTATTCGTAAGTCCTGAGGGATCAGCACTGCCAATGGCGCTTCGAACTGCGGACCATCAGTCCAACCAAGAAATAACAAATTGTTGCATGTGCGAGGTTGATGGCAGCACTGTAGAGGCGCATATGTCACTTCAAAGACTCGTCATTTGCAAAATGTCGTGTAAAATCGAGCACATGTTCAGAGATTCGATGCAACTCAAATTAATACGGCCGGAACGCGCAGCATCCGATCAACCTACCATCTTCGATCGTAGTTTCAGATTTGTATAATTTCGGTATCATTAGTAAAAATTGCATATGCAGCTTAGATGCGGTCACATCCCTGCATCAATTCACGAAATCTTCTTATTATCGAGTTCGAATTTCTCATCAAGCGCATTAACCAACAACAACACCCTTTATCACAGATCGCGTGCATGGCTATGATTATATCGCAATGTCCCAGTACCGTCTTGCTCGAGGGCATCCGTTCATGAGCTGCGCGCGATGCATCCTTGGCCACCTACTGTCGCATTATTGGTTTGTTATTGCAACTACTGTGAGAGTGGCTAGATGCTCGCAGCCCCTGCAACCTTGCTTTTTTAGGCAGAAAATCACTACTGTCTCCTCATCATGCGCGCTAGCAGAAATTTATGACCGCATCTTTCAAACTAGTTGGCACAAATCACGAACGTCGATGACACTGCACAAGGTTGTTATGAGCATGCAGGAGATATGCACGACAAAATTATCCTCACTATGGTTGTATGATATAAATGACTCTATTTCAGTGTCATCCATTGAGAAATGCTATCACCACTAACGTAAGATAATCTGGTCGATAATGCCGACACTTACGGATAGCAGCATCGAAAATTCCAGCTCGATTGGCATGCTTAACAGGCTGCACCAGGCAGGACAACTATTTGCTGCCTAGTTTTCCATAAAGTACGCCAATAACAACCGCATCCACTGAGAACCTCATCAAGCGGCATTCCGTTGATTTATCGATTCCGCGGCTTTGCAGCACCTGATGGAGGTTTTGTCCCAGCGGGTATCTTGGTTGTTAGATCGCTTTTAGCTTTTTTTGGTGAAGCAGAATCAGCTAGTACCCCCGCCGCGGGTGGCTCTGGGTCCATTTTAGTCCGTCTCCGAAGAATGCTCCCTCTCTGTTTTGGTGCCTCGGTGTTTATTCTCTGTTGCACTTCTTCATCTGCCAGCAATGGGAATATGGGCACAGGTGGCGACACTGCATGGTGAGCTCACGCTCCATGTATTCACTATGGATCACAGCATACACGAAGACGTTGAGGTATCATGCTCTATGTTAAATGGGATGGCCTTACATGGGAGAGAGGATGCAGATGGACTCAAGGAATCCACGAGTATGGTGTTTGCTCGGGGGACAGGGCAAAGCAGAGGGACTGAAGGGGGACCACACCGCCGCATGGGAGCTGCAAAAAAAGGGTTTTCGCGAGCTGGGACGAGGGCTGCAAGACTGAAAGAGGCAAGCCAGCTTAAGAACGATTGTGATGCACCGGAACCGCTTTGGGCCATCTTCTCAAATTGGCAACACCCAATTGGCATGCCACTTCCCGATGAGCACACCCCAATTGGCATGCCACTTCCCGATGAGCAAATAGGTGGAAGAATCGTGGAATGCGTTGCACTGCACTCGAAAAGCTTTCCTTGCTATTGCTGGATGCGGCCGCGGAAGTCCGCAGATCGTCCACACACTGCATGACGGACCGAGTTGGTGTGTAAGGATGGGGCAAGCAAGCGCAGGAACCCACAGTCAGGGGGGGACTCTTCACACCTGCTGCATGGCGTGACATCTGGCTCGTCTCTTCCGTAAGGCTCGTGGCGGAGGCCTGCGCAGGATCCTTGGCCTCCGCTTGCTGCGCCCCCCCCCCACAAAGCAAGTCATCATGGCCCAGCCATGGCGAAGGGGGTGTGCATCGCCTAACGTGAGAATCGGCTCTGGCCATTGGGCTGCGAGGACGTGGCGGCCTTACAGAAGGAACGTTTCACTTCACGCCACACAACTGCAAGACAGAACTTAGCACTTCCCCACGTCCAAGTCAGGCCCTCACCTCCGTGTTCGGCTCGGCCATGGAGCCTTCAGGAGTCGTGCTTTGTGGTGTGAGAGGGTGGCCGCCCCTTGGATCAAGCGACCGGCGCGAGGGCTTGCTGGGTCCCGCGACGGGGGCTGCCTTGCCGCCCGCAGCGGGCTTCCTGCCTGAGCGCCGCGCTAAAGGGGCGCTGGGCCGCGGATTTGAGGGCTTCCACGGAACCAGCGGGGGGTCACCCGCGCCGATGACAGCACTTGGTCCTGCCACGGCGACCGCGCCCGCCGCATCGGGCTGCTTCGTATGCGGCGGCTGCTGACTGTGCAAAGGCGTGCCTGAGCTAGCCACCTCCGGGGCGAGACCCGCGGTGTCATCCGCGGCGGGAAGGGTCATCGCTGCAGTCTCTACTGCAGCTTTGCGCGCCGTGGCCTCGTCCACAGCGCTGCAAGCCTGCGCGCACAACCACCAGCATACATCGGCAGGGCCAGTTTGAGCGAGCAATGCAGCAGGACTAAGGGGACAGCAAGACATGTGCCAGGCGCGTGTCGTTTGGGCGCTCATGAGACACAGTGCGGCATTGGGCACGTCACTGGGAGCGCAGCCGCGGGCGGGGCCTCGCCTGCGCCTTCACAGACTGGCGCATGCTGCTGAAATGCAGGTCTTCCTCTAGGGCTTCCTCTTGCTCTTGCTCTTCCTCTGCTTGCTGCGCCGCCAGCTTTTCCAGCTGCATCTCGCGCTCCTTGTGCAGTGCCGCGGACACCGATGCTACCGTCGCCCTCTGATTCACTCCCGGCTCTGTCTGAGTTCCCGAGCCTCTGGGCTCAGACGCTCCACGGGAACGTTTGGCTTCTCTGGGCGCATCCGAGCTCTTGCGGCTGCTGCGGTGCGCTTCGACGTTCCCACCCGGCTGCTGCGGCACCGCTACCTCCGCCACGCCACTTTGCAGCGGCGGGCTCTCAGGCTTCTGTGATCTGCACTCCTCCACCTTCCCGGCAGCTGGCTCCCTCCTCCCATGAGGGCTCTCCCACCTCGCAGAGCTCGCCTTGCCCGATGTGGAGCTCGGCAGAGGCGGGGCATTGTTGCTTGAATTCGCCGCAGCCCCACCTTGCCCGGCAATACGGGGCACTACACTTGGCTCCTCCGCCAGTGTTGGCAAGGGCGCTTCTGAGGAGGGTGCTAGTTCCGGCAATTGGGACTGCCGCACCCATGGCACAGTCACCGCCGACAGTGTGTAGGGGCTGTCAAGGGCCATCGACCTGCATTGCCCCCCCTCGCCTCCCCTTCCATCATGCCGGGTGACCAATACCCCGCGATTGCCCAATCGCGCACGAAGGCGTCGAGGGGGGGCCTCTGCTGGGATGCGCGGAGATGGCACTTGTGGCCAGCAGGGAGGGCCGGCCATTTCTCATTTCCGGCGCCTTCCGCCCCCCCCCACTTATTGCCCATCAAGACAAAGGTTGGTGATGGCCATGCTGGAAGGGGGGGCAGGTCAGTGATGGGTCATGCTGGAGGGGGGGCAAGTAGACTTGGGATGGAAATGAGGGGTGCTCACGTCTTTGGCACGAGGTCCATGACAGCAAGAATGCTAATGCCAAGGTGCTGCACCGCGCCCAGCAGCCGCTGCGCGGGGTCCACCGCGTCGCTGGCTGGCTCCACAGGCCGCCTGCCTCCTCACCCCCGTGCCCAGGCCCACACCTCCTCAGAGCGCCCTCCCCTCCGCAGCGGGAATGGCGAAGGCAGCGCCCACCCGCTCGTGCATCCAGAGTGCAGCAAGTCCACTGTGGCCCCGGTGCAGAATGAAGCATGGCCGTGGATATACAGCAGCTTCAATCGCATCTGACCGCGTATATCACTACTACAATCCGCCGGTGCAGCTGCTCTGCCGATCCCCAAATGACAATGTCAAGATGAGGCTGGACTCCGCAACCACTTGGAGTGTGACGCGCGAGGCAGCCACGCCCGTAGCCCACCACAGGGAATGTGTGCTAGAACTGCAGCACACAAAGAGGGCGGTGGGCGAAGCCGGTGGTTCCGCCGCTGAGCGATTTCCGGATGTGCCGCGGGAGCCGGCTTTGTACAGCAAGCATCTGGCGGCACTCACCTCGAGGCAGCAAACAGCACACCTTCGCGATCAACTCGTACTCCGTCAGAAGAAGTGAGACAGGGGGGAAGGGGGGAGTGTGGAGGGGCCGTACTCATTCGAGGTGTCCTTGGCGGCTTCTCCAGGGTCTTCAACGATAGGCGCGGGGACAGAGCCTAAGGGGGGCGGATGGCCGGGCGGCTCCTTCTCGAAGAATAAGTAGAGGAAGCTGCTGCGGCTCGGCTCCACGCTCGCTGAGCTGGACCCACGAGAAGTCCTAGCTGGCGGCATGGGCGCGTTTTCCACCGCAGCGACTGACGTGCTGCTGCGGCGAAATCTGCGGGGCTTAACTCTGCCATTGGGCAGCAGCAGGCGCAGCTCCGTCCGTCTGCCCACCGCCTCGATGGCTGCTGCCATCGCCTCTGTGTTGCTCATATCGTGGATCCTATCCACGTGCCCCTCCAACCCCTCCCCGCCCCAAGCAGCGTACTTTCAGCCCCCCCCCACGCTCAGATGGCCTTTCACAGCCACCACCCACGAAGAAAGGGGGATGATCACGCAGCCCACTGGGTGGCTTGAGCGGGCATCTGGGGGTCTGCGCTGACAAAGCATGAATGGTCAGGATCTAAAGGCCTGGACATCTGCTGCCCGCAAGACGCAGCCTCGGACACCAATTGGCGTTAATGACGGAGCCGTGTGTACAATATTGCCATCCTGGCTTGCCTGCCTGACGGCGACTTCACGTGAAGTCCGGCAGCGCTTACTGAATGTTCCCCTCATTCGTCATATCCATACGACCGCGACTTCATGTGAACTCTGGCTAGCATCGGTCAGCTTTCAGCCCCCCTTCTCCCTCCCCTCCCCAACTCCAACTAAGGCTGCTTTGCTCTAACGAGAAGGGTCCCGCACCGTTGGCAAAGCACGGCGCAGCCCTCCCTGACGTCAGCCAGGAGGCGCGTCAGGCGAGCTGTGGAGCTCTGCAGGCCCTGCAGCCTGTGCTCCTGCGTTGAAATCTGGGCCTCCGCATCCCATATGTCGGATGTACTCGTTGGGTCCGGGCTGTCACCGTAATACACAATACGATGGTGGTGATGAAGCATCTGCACTCTCACTCACCAACGCCTCCCCTCCCACGCCCTCCCGTACCACCATCACATTTGCCTACTCTTCGTGATGGGCCACGGTCGCTTTGACAGAATCCTTTGAAGCACGTGTTGCGCAGCTGTGTGTATGCATGCAGTAGTTAGTGTAGTGAACGAGTTACGAGCCACGGAGTGCAGTTGCTGGAGCAGGAGGTATGCAGGAGGCGCCCCGCTCAGCAAAGGCGCTCGAGAGGTGATTCATTACGGGTGCACTTGCATTTTCTGATTTGGAGCACGTCGCGCTTCGTAGGCTCTGACACCACCCTCGGCATAGGCAAGGCTCTGCAGCTTCGCCCGCACGTCGCAGCGCGCGCACGCAGCATCTGTCTGGATGTGCTTTGCGCCTTCAAGGATCGCAGGCCATATTCCGCAGCCCCCCCTTCCTTCCTTCCGTAGTGCCCCCCTACACGGCCACTCAGGCTTTGAAGTCCCCCGGTGGTCCCCCCACTCGGGTCCCTCAAGCTCCGAACAGCCTCAGAATCCCCCAAGGTGGTCCACAGCCCTTTCAGCTGCATGTGCGAGGCGAGTTATGCGGCGGGCACGAGACACCGGTAGCCAGGCAACCTGGGGGCGGCTGCCCTGGCCGGGGGCGCCATCCGTGCTTGTGGCATGTGGCGTGGTGGGCAGCGTGGAGGGGCGAGGGGGGACCTCTTTGAGACGCAGGCTCCGGGCCTCGAGAGTACTCTCCGTCTCATCAACCTGGATCTGAAGACTCTTCCGCCTGGAGCCGTCGATGACGCTGACGATCTGCTCGGGTTTCTGTGCACGCCACTCTCCTGCCCACTGGTGAGCAGTGCGCCGCAATGCACGAGGGCCCAGCTTGATCGCCGGGGCCCTCGAGGACATGCCATCAGATTGTGCCTTGAGCAGGCAATCGCTTGTATGCACCTTTGGTGCCAAGGCAGTGTTTGCTGGAGAGCCCGGTTTGCCGGCGGGCCCTGGGGCGTGGCCCCAGCGTGTTTGAGCTTAGGGTAAGAATTGGGGCCGGAAGTGTGCTGAGGAGCGGAGAGCTGGAGTATAGATGCCCGTGGACGTGGAGGTGGATAGGGGGAGGGGCTCTGTGGTGATAAATTGGTCCTAGGGATGGATAAGTGCAAGTGATTTTTGCCACCGTCTTCGGAGGAGACCGAGGGGCCTGTGGCAGGAGCTTCTTCTATCCCCTGTGGTCGATTGTTGGGGCTTCACCAGGCCACGGGTGCTTTCAGCAGAAAATGCATCCGGCGGACGCTTTCAGCAGAAAATGGATCCGGCGGACGCTTTCAGCAGAAAATGCATCCGGCGGACGCTTTCAGCAGAAAATGCATCCGACGGACGCTTTCAGCAGAAAACATCCGGCGGACGCTTTCAGCAGAAAATGGATCCGGCGGACGCTTTCAGCAGAAAATGCATCCGGCGGACGCTTTCAGCAGAAAATGCATCCGACGGACGCTTTCAGCAGAAAACGGATCCGAGGTCCATCGCTTTCCCTCCTTGTCGGGAACAGCTCGGATGATCCCCAGCACCGCACTGCTGCTGCTTCCATCGCCAATTGCTGTCCCTTCCCCTCAGCGCCGTGACACCGGCAGCGTACAGGAAGCGGTATCGAAACAAGTGCCCCCCTTGTTGAGCCCCCGAGATGCGCGGGTCAGTGCACCGAGCGGGTGAAGGCAGGCATTGCCCTTCAGGGTCGGATCTGGCACAAGAGGCGAGAGCTACGCCACACCGTGTAGGGCACCCCGGTGGACTTATGAATCTGCTTGAACATCGCCTCGAGGGCCTCTTGCACCGCGGAGTTCCTGCGAGGCGCGCCGCCCACCGCAGAGCTCGGTCACCGCAACCGCAACCTCGCCAGGCGACGCGTACTGCTCAGTCTCCGCCATGCCGCGCCAGTAAGGCGACGAATGTCCACTCAGCTGCCGCCATCAGGCGCTCTGGCCTGGCGTGGTGGCCAGAAACTCTGCTTGGCACATACCTCCAAATGTGCGGAGTGCAATGCAGGCCTTGGACGCTCTGCGGGGCCCGGCACTACTGAGGTCGCATTCGCCCGGCACGCAGGCGGACGCGCGGCGAGGCAGAAGAGGGCATGCGCACGCGCCGTGGCCCGCAATGCAGGATGCAGCTCCCACCATATCAAGCAGGAGACGGCGATGCCTTAGTGCGGAGCCCGTTATCGACGGCGCCGCTGTGTCGCTCCCAGCGGTGCCTCCAAGGCCGGCCCGGGGGCCGTCTACCCGGCTAAGCAGGCGCGCGCGAGAAGCGTGCTCATGGCGGCGCGAGCCCACGCACAGGACCAGGCTCTGGGGGATTGTCCCCGCGCGTCAGCATACCTCTCGACTGCCACTGCCACAGAGAATGACGTGATCATACCCTTCACCGAATTCGTTACCGTGCCCTTGCGCAGTGCGGCGGCCTTTGCTTCTTGCGCCTGAACGGCTTGCCCCCGGCCGCCCGAGCCCGCTTCCGTCGCCCCCGGCCGTGCGTTGACACCCTCCGCGCAGTGGGCCATGGCGCTGCAGCGGCTGCTTCGAGCACGGGGGGCACGGGCGCAGGCAAGCATTCCACACGTGGCAGCCGCGGCGAAGGGCTCCGCCCTGCAGGCAGGCTCACCTTGAAGAACCTCTCCGCCGAGGCATCTTGGAATATCCTGTCGCTTGGCCTATCGACGCGCAGAGCATCATCCAAGTTAGCTCGGAGCAATTCCTCCACCTCCTTTGCCATCTACCCACCTCCCTGCTACATAGGTGGGATGGGCCCGAAACAGCTTATGCCCGGATACGAGATGGTCATTTACGCCCTGCCGTCGAGCCTGAATGCCAGGCCTGAAACCCGAGGGTGCACTGGACGGTTCGGCGCTCGCGAGACGGGTGCTTGTATCCGCTGAGGACGAATCGGATGCGGCGCATGCGCATCGAAGGCGGCTGCACAGGGGTTGAATCCACAGCCTCTAAGCCGAAACAAATCAGCGGTCATGATGGCACCTCCCAGGACTATGGGAGCCAACATGTGTCTTCTTGTTGGGACCATGACAGGCATGCCAGGCGCAGTAACCATACTGTGACATCTGCACGTCTGCCCTTCTGGTTAGAATCGGTGCCACGTCATGGCATGGCATGCCTTTGCCTTGCAGAACCACGGCTGGAAGGCTGTGGCCCTCCTCCGCAGGGTCGAGCCGAGGCTCTGTGAACCGCTAGGCGATGCCAGCCGCTCACGGAGCGCTCCGTCTGAAGCACAGAACCGGAGGTGAGAGTTGAGCAAGGGCACCTGTTTACAGGGAGTGCCAGGGCCTCGCCAGGATGGGGCGTCTCGCCGCTCTGCTCATCGCTCGCTCCCTGGTCCTCCCCCGCCCCTCACGCTCAGCATGCAGGGGTGACGAGAAGTGCCTGGATGGCGGAGGGCTTCCTCGAAGGCTTGCCCGGCCCATGACAGTCCCGCGCACAGTCAGACAACACCCCAGCCCCCCGCTGGAGATACAAGAGCACTGCGCCTCTTGCCTTTCGCCACCCCGCGGCCTTCAGCTTCGCCTTCTTCACCCGTTCGTTGTCGTGCATCTCCTTCTCGAGCGCCCGGAACTCATCCTCCATCAGTGAAATGCCCTGCCGACTCCCCCAGGACTGTTAAGGCTCATATTGCACAAGCTCGACGAGCACTTCGATTCCGAGGCGCAGGCGAAGCTCGATTTCCCTCCGTGTGCGGTGTCTGAAAAGGAGGGTTTCTCCTCCTCTTCTCAGTTCTCCCAACGGCCTCTCAGGTTTGGGCAGCCCTTCTGAATTTTGCGCGATGGAAGTGACACCGGGAAAGGCCGCGTGCGCATCGGAAGCCCGAGCGAGGAGCGGAGGGGGCCGCTCCGCGGGAAAGGGCCCCGCGCCGCAAAGAGAAGGAGGGGGGCATGTGGATATAAACCTTGAGGGCGTCCCGGCGGGTCGCCAGCACGCGGTTCATGAAAGCCTCATGGTCGTGCCCTGACGCCGCGTCCGAAGCCTTGAGCTTCATCAAGCGCGCGCCCATGAACGCCGCGTGCCGCTTCACGTGGCTCAGCAGCTCCCGCATGGCGCCCTCAACCTCGCTGGTCGTGCGGATGGCCTCGGTCCGGCGCTCCTCCATCCTGGCTATCCTCTGCGTGTCATTGTACCGCGCGATGTCCTGCTTCATCTCGTTCAGCTTCACCTACGCCTTTCCATCCCTCCTCCCCAGTCACCTCTGGCCTTCCTTCAGCCAAGCGCCGCACCCCCTCATGCCTGACCGCGAGCTCTGGCCTCGCATCCAGCCACACCAGCCAAGGCCTCGCATTCACGGCACGTGGCGTGTGCACGTCAGGGGCCAAGGGGACTTTGCTGCTGCTACACGACACGTGGCGTGTGCACGTCAGGGGCCAAGGGGACTTTGCTGCTGCTACACGACACGTGGCGTGTGCACGTCAGGGGCCAAGGGGACTTTGCTGCTGCTACACGACACGTGGCGTGTGCACGGCAGGGGCCAAGGGGACTTTGCTGCTGCTACACGACACGTGGCGTGTGCACGTCAGGGGCCAAGGGGACTTTGCTGCTGCTACACGGCACGTGGCGTGTGCACGTCAGGGGCCAAGGGGACTTTGCTGCTGCTACACGGCACGTGGCGTGTGCACGTCAGGGGCCAAGGGGACTTTGCTGCTGCTACACGACACGTGGCGTGTGCACGTCAGGGGCCAAGGGGACTTTGCTGCTGCTACACGGCACGTGGCGTGTGCACGTCAGGGGCCAAGGGGACTTTGCTGCTGCTACACGACACGTGGCGTGTGCACGTCAGGGGCCAAGGGGACTTTGCTGCTGCTACACGACACGTGGCGTGTGCACGTCAGGGGCCAAGGGGACTTTGCTGCTGCTACACGACACGTGGCGTGTGCACGTCAGGGGCCAAGGGGACTTTGCTGCTGCTACACGACACGTGGCGTGTGCACGTCAGGGGCCAAGGGGACTTTGCTGCTGCTACAGAGAATCACTTTTTTACCCAGGGGCATAAATGCACCGGCCATTGCCTCCAAGGGATCCCTTCGATACTAATATAAACATGCAGAAATATAGGGCACGTCATCTAGGGGGGCAGCCTGGCCGGCGCCTACCTCGGCATTGCCGTGATCCCCCTTGGCGCGACTCAGCATGTGATGCAACACCATCGATTGCGCTAACTCGACTTCCACCATCTGTGACATCCGCGTCGTCTGCCACACCCGGGACCCCCAGGAAGCTCGAACGTTAGAAAGATTGGGGATGCCCACCACTCGATTGACTCCGCCTCTGAGCATCCGGCGCTGACAGCTGGCAGCCCCAGAGACTGCGTCCACAGTTTGGTAAAGGGTAGTATACTTCGCCTATCTGCTCGCTCGAGATGCACTTTGGTGAATGATTATTGGGCCTACTAGGCGCGCAAGGGCACACCTTCAAGTCCAGGGCTGTTTTTTTCCCCGCCGGGCTGAACGAGGACCAGCTGGAGGAAGCTGAGCTGGCGACCGACTGCGCAGACCGCGATGGGAGGTGTGGTCGGTGATGAGAGCGCCCCGAGCCCCTGCAGGGCGCCGCGCCACGCGCTGAGAGCAGAGGCCGTTCTGAGCAGCAAGCGGCCAGCCACGCCGCGCAAGACTTCAGAGGGCCTTTGCTCCATCTGAGCTCCGCGCGCTTGCGAGCCACCTGGAGCGCGCAGCCGCCTGCCGACTCTAGTCTACGAGCAAAGCCAGCACTGAGACAGTGCTGCAAGCAGACCCCGTCTGCGGCGCACCGAGTGCTCCTTCTGCCATGTGAGTTGCAACCTATTTCCAAGCGGCCCCACCGCTGCAAGCATCACATGGACTGCCTTCAGGGCTCACGGCCATGTGCCATCCTAATGTCAGAAAGACTTAGCTGACCTTACGTATGTGTGTGACGCGCAGCATAGATACCCGTCTGCTATTGCACGTCTGGCGCAAGAGGAGTATCTTGCAGCCCTCCGTTTGGCTGACGTCAACAGCGAAGCCTCCTGGCACCGTGGCTGTCGCCGGGGATGAGAGCCTGCGGGAGGAAGCGGAGGACCCAGCGCATGGGCGAGGGCGCACCCCTCGGGGCGGTCCTCGAGCTCTGGGATCGCGTGGTTGAGGGTCGCCCGGAGGTCGCGCAGCTCCTGCTCGCGCTCCGCAGCGAGGCTGGCGAGGCTGTTGTACTCTTCGCGGAGGCGCACGGTCGCCTCGCGCCGCTCCCGCACCAGGTCCGCCGCCACCGCACTTTGCTCCCCGGGCTCCGCGAGAGCGAGACGTTCGCAAAACTCTGCAGCGAGGGCGCCAGGAGTGAGTGACGTGGCAGCGAGGGCGCCAGGAGTGAGTGACGCGGCAGCGAGGGCGACGGGAGTGAATGACGTGGCAGCGGAGGCGACGGGAGTGAGTGACGTGGCAGCGAGGGCGACGGGAGTGAAGTGACGTGGCCGCATCGAACCCCGAGCCCATCGCCAACCCCCCAGAAAATCCTTTCCCCTCCCTCCCAGCGTGCCTCCGCGCCACCGGCCTCGCCCCCAGGACCTCCTCTCCAGTCCTTATGAGAAGCACCTTAAACGACCGCTCACCCTGTAACTGACTTTCGAGTGCCACGTGAAGTCCCTTGGTCCCCGGCGTTTCCTGAAATACCTAGACGCTTTCCACTGCCCTTGCTCAGACGAATTTGGGTGGGTACGCGATCAAGCATGCCCTTAGTTGCGATAGCGCCTGTACGCCGGGGCAGAAGCGACTACGAAGTGCGGTGGTTCGCCACAGGTAGTGTACGCTTTTGCGTACAAGTGGCACATATCAAGAGTAAGCGTGAAGAGCTCGTTCTGCAGTTCTACTACTCTGCCGCGAAATGAAATGAGAAACACAATTCGTCCTCCAACGCCGATTTAATTGCCTATCAAGCGTGTAGACGGGGACGCGAAGCTGGGGGAAGATATGAATCACAGTCCGACGCCCCTTCTTCTCCCCTGGTAGCGAAACTGTGAAGCCATGAAGGCTGGAGTGGGTGCAGGGGTTACAAACAACTAACTATGCATATGCGGACTTCTGCCGACCGAAATACTCGTACGTCCACAAGACCCTTCGAAGACAGTGTAAAACTGCCAAATAAGAAAATGACGTGCAGGATATTTGAGTGTACCTGGATTACTGGAGGTGTCGGCGGTTTCTAGGAGGGGGAAATGTCGGGGGGGCGGGTTGCATCCTTTCATAGTGCACACTCCTGCAACAGACGGATGTGTTCTGGGTTCGGAACGCCCGTATAAAAAGTGCAGAACATCTTTGCTAGGTTTTCAGAAACACATATCGTTTGCGAAAGGGTTAGCTGAAGAAGTATCCACCTCGCGGGGGCGTTAGGGGTTGCGAAACGCATTGCGGGCAGCGTTACCTAAGTCGTGAGGAAACACTGATACGGCCGGCTCGAGCATTTCAAACAGGAAAATAGCAGATCATTTACAGCATTGCTGGTACCGCGTTGATTTCTCAAATATTTCAGCAGGAATATTTCTTGAGAGACAGAACCGACGTGCTTAATGTCTCACTTTCTTTTCAGAAAAGCGCCAATGCGCTGAGACCCGACATCCGTGTCTGATTCCAGGTGACGTGCGGAGAGTTCGGTATCGCTGATAGTCTCAATCGTTAAAAAGTGACAAAATTTGTGCGCTTATTTGTCGATAGCTAGCGTGCAGTTTTAGGTCAAATTTCAAGCTCGAAGAATGAAGTCCTTCAGAGTACACGCCATCCAGTTTGCGATGCGTGTGCATTTGAGGTCCACATAAAAGCGAGCGTATATCTAAGATTTTTCGATAGTCGGATGATTGCAAATTCCAAATCACAGTCACTCTCAGAAGCGTCTAGTGCACTTGACTCTTTCTGATGGAAAATATGGTGTATTCATATTCTCCCCATGCAAGTTAACAAGCTAAGCTAAAAGGAAAAAGCGATTCCGTTTGCTCTCGCAAGCAATCGAATGGTGGAATGGAAATCCAAATCGAATGTGCAATTTCGAATTTGAATACGGTTACAACACAGCCCCCAATCCGAATGCCATAAAGCCATAAAGCCATTCAAGTCCAAGGCGAAAAGATTTAGTCGGGCCCCCTTTTATTTTATATTAGTCGCACCCCCCTCTTTTATTGCCTTTTAGTCGGGCCACGTGTCATGCCTTTAGTCGCTGCGCTGCCGCAGATCATCGTGACACAAATACAAGTACAGTGTCACGGGTGACACTACAGTACAACTTGAACTACTTGTCGTAGGCGGGAGGGATCGCAGCATTTCGAGTGGGTTGCGGCTGGACTCAGGACTGGGCTTACTCTGGAACCCGGGTCTCCGGACCGAAATAGCGCGAATATTACTTAGGGTTTGTAACGCAGATTGAGCTTATGGGCGTCCGGAGACGAGCTCCACAATCATCAAGTAACGCAGCCCTCGAATCGAATCGCGGGTAGCCGCGCGAAGCGCGGCTCGTCTAAACTCTGGGGACGAGAGTAGGACTGGGCTGGATTGGTTTCTGGGACTGGCGTGGGTTTATTCTTTGGTTATTCTTTATTATTATTTGTACTTGTATTCTCGAGTACAGTAGTCTCAAGTCTGATATCTCAAGACGAACGGAAGATGTCTACAAGAAGTGAAGCCTGCCACAAACCCACAATCGACTGACAAACCGAAAGCAGAATCGAAAACATTTACATTAGAGCTATATACATTTACAGTTCCCGACGCCCCACGCCAGGCAGGCAAAACAAACGCTGACAGGAACCAGATCTTGGTGACGAAGAAAGAGGGAGACACAGAGCGTGTACTAGCACTTTCTACTCCGAAGTTAGCGATGCCTCCACTCTCCCAAATATCCCATCGCCTCACGTCGACAGGCGCCATATTTCACACACCCTCACTTCGCATTGTACATAAGCAAACGTCAGCTTTGCCCCGAGGGGCTTTACGATCTGCAGATAGCTTCTGCACTTTCTACAGGGGCGTTGGACACCTTGCAAGGGCTGCAAGGTGCACGACCATCGCTCAGCAAGCTCCCGAGTCGTCGAACGGTTCGAACACAGGCGAGTCGCGCTGGGAGAACATGTTCAAGGTGAGAGTGTCCTGGATGTGCACGCAATACGCGGCGATGAAAAATTGAGTGTGCAAGAATCCAGGTTATCCTGCAGCTGCGGTTGCAAGAGGTTGCTGATCTCAAGGATACATTGTAGTATTGTTTGAATACCCTAGCACTAAGAATTTCCTAGCACTTACCGCTGGGTGCCGTCCAGGATCGCACAGTAAGCGATCCGGTGATGGCATGCAATGTCCGTATGAAGTTTTCAGTCGCGAATTGGCACGCGGTAGCGAAGTCGGTTGAACTTGTGGTGTGCTTAGTGTACCGCAAAGACGCGAAGGCCGTTGCACGGCTACGTTGAAAAGTGCACAGAAGTGAGCCTACTTATGAAGGTCGAAGTTTGACTGCGGCTGGCATGAACACGGTAGCGCAGGAACTGGAGGCTTACTACGGGCGCTGGGGGCACTGCAACGCGGGAATGAATACTCCCACGGGCAGATGGGTGCGCGTTCAACGTCGGTTGAATCGTGAAGGCAAGTTGCCGGAAGCACAGGTATATGACTGCGGTGTAAATTTTTGGTCTCCGTTTCTTTGCATACTTAGGTAACAACTGCAGAACGCGCTTTGCGTGCACCGATGTCGTCAAGATCGCACCTATAAGCATACCCTTTGGGTGTGTCGACGCCCGGATGCGGTTCTCTTGCTTGCGCAGACCTTTCGGATGGATCTTTCATCGGAGATCGGTCAGGCTGGGTGTATTCTCTGCATGCGACACTGCAGAGAGGTTCTGGCGTATCTTTGTGCGTACGAGTCGGTCACTTCGGCTGCTGTATGCAATGCAGTGGGGATACTCCGCCCGCGGTTGCTTAGTTGTAAAGAAGAGATGCCCCACTCACAAAGTTCTCCCGTGCACGGAGCGTTGTCGGAAGCTGGTTTTGGCTAGAAGCCGTGCACAGCTCGTGGCGTGAAGCTGAGAGGCTCTCGCGCAGGTGGCCAAGCTGGAGGCACTCGACTTCGACTTCGCTGACTACGTTGTTTCGGAAGACCCCGAAGAGTTTGATACAATGTTCGGCTTGTTGCTTGCATATGGAAACACACATCCGAACTTACAGGTGGACACCGGGCGCACGCGCTACTCGCCAACCGGCAACCGCTACGTCCATTTAGATCTGTCTACAGGACTCGACCTCTGTGCTTCTATGGTTGGACGGCACTGCGAGGGGGGGAAACTCCCACCGTCCAGTACATGGAGGACCTCTGGTGTGATGAACGGGTTCCTGGGCGAAGTACTGTGAGGTTTTGCTGATGCCGAAATCATATACTGCGATATGATGACGCAGAGGCTCGGAATCGTTTTCACTTCTGTCATGTCGATGTGGTTCCGCTAGCCGCGCTCGGGAAGTTTATTATGAACTTTAGTTCGCTTCTGTCACGTCGCTTGTCTCTCCCTGTACTCGAAGTGACTAGCGAGTGCGGTGTCACTGGGCAAAAGTCATGTGCAAGTGGCGCCGAGTGCGGTGTCACTGCGCAAAAGTCATGTGCAAGTGGCGCAGTCTCACTAGCAAGCATTGCAAGAGCTGAAGGGTGAACACGGTATTCAGGTTTCTCAATGCTTGTGGTGACAGGTACCAAAAAAGTATGATGCTGAGCCCTATTTAGGGTTTTGGGTGGCTGAGCAACGGAATCTGAAGCTCAAAGGTCGGTTATCACCATCGCAAATTCGGCGAATGGAAGATGCAGGGTTTGAGTGGACTGCGAAAACGAAGTGTATGAGTGCCTTTATGATAATGTTCCGAGAGTTAGTTGCATTTCGAGAATCGCATGACCATATTCGAGTTGAGGAAGCCGCAGAAGAGAACGCGGAGCTCTCAGAGTTGGCTAGTTGGATGAAAGCTCAACGTCTTGCTCGGTCTAAAGGACTGCTTTCTGTCAAACGCATCGCAAAACTCGACGATTTGGATTTCGATTGGGATCTATAAGCGGAATCAGAGGCTGTTTGTTGTCCTTGCATCCCACTCGGCCACAACTCTCCCATCGGCTGTACCAAGTCTTCCAGTAAGTCATACAAATATTGATGGATGGTAAAACTCGATATGACCACTTCCCCAACTCCTAATGCAATGGATGTTGGAATGGGCATTCCGAAGGCTTTAACAATGTTGGGTGTGTCTATTGTGCCGGAATAGTCGACGAAAGAAAATCAAGCATATGAGAGATACAAACTGTGCTCAAGCAGATCACCGTGACCGTCCATGCACTTACCAACGAAACAAGTCACCAATAGATTTCAAGGCTCGGTATTTGTTTGAAGTTTGCTTATCGGTCGATTCTAAATATCCCATAATAATGACCGATTTATGCAATCTGTCCAATAGCCCTCCTGGGAGTCCCGGTGAAGGCCGCATGACACACTTATATGTTAGCCCTAGGTGATGTCGTAGAATTTCGCTTGCATCCGTCGCTTGCATCCGACTCTAGCTCGAATTGATCCGCCATACCTCACTCACATATTTAGGCTTCAGATACTGTACTCGATCAGTCATCTCAACGTATCTCGCGCCTTACTGACACATAAGCTGGATACATATGTGTGGGTACCTGTGTATATATTTCGTCTTGGGAGAAGAAGAGTTGGGAGATTGCAAATATGCGATGGGCAGGCCGCCGTCCGCGATGTGGAGGGCGGAACCTCAGGTCGAAGATGGTGCGGTTAACCGATAATACATTGCACTACTCTCCTCCCAACTATCGAAGCCGCGCGCTGGTCCAACTATCTACCGGAAGCGTTGGAGGACTCAGAACCTGCTGGAATATGTCCAACTAGATATATTCCTTGATACTAGTCAAACATTAAAAAAACATGTTGGATTAAATCGATGAATGTCGTCTCATCTGATCATCAGGTGATTGCCAAGCTGCTCCTCCACAAAAAGGAAATGCAGGGCAGATGAAGTAAAAGTAAAACCATTAATTCAATAACAAAATGGGGCAACATCACACGCCGAGGTAGTGAGCAAAGTCAGGTTGGGAACGCGACCTTAATATCGCCGGCGCATTTAGCACATTTTGATTCCCAAAAGCATGCACCCCAAATGAACGCACAGTCATAATCTCGGATTTATCTCATCTATCGTAGAGAAGCCATGATGTCAAATCACATGCGCCACACGATATAACTATTGTGTGCCACACGACCCAGAAGTCAGCACTTCCTTAACACATTCACTACGGTAACACTACAATTCAACACTCCAAAAGCAGGAATGCTGCATGCACAAATCACACTTTACTAATCTTGTTTCGTTTCTGCACCAATGTTGCATCAAATTCAGCGTGCATCAACACTCACGTGCCATTCGATCTGATGTGCCCTCTGCATACACGTGCAACCTACTTGAAAACTAAGGTGAAGCAGAGGATGTTCTGCATTTGGTCTGAGAAGCCAATATCCACCTGTGTATACTCGAGGACTTCGATACATGGCCAATGTAGAACCACCCTTCGAAGCAGCTTGTTAGATGCTGGCAAAGTTCACATGCATAGCTTGTCTACACGCTATGCAAATCGTTTGCGTACCGGCAAAAGGATTGCCCGAGTTCCACATGCTCAACAATTTAGTTCCTCGTACAAGCGGGTGGCCATCACTGCTCGCAATATGCTGCTGCCAATCGCTGCAATTGAAAGATAAAGCACACGCAAGCAAATCGTAGTCACACCACCTACAGATAGGAGGTGGGGAGGTTGGCGCTGATGGACAGAGCGCGGTAGGACGCGGCCGAGGAGACAAATCATGCCACGCAGGATGGACATGGTGGCGGGACGCAGAAATCCGGGGCAACGCAGCATGAGCAGTGTGGGCAGGCTTCCGGTGGGGCACCGAGGCTCTTGGAGAGCATGGAGGATGTGCGGCAGGAGGCAGAGCATCTACGCATAGCGGGGGGTCAAGGAAAGGGCACCGCTGAGGCTCGGTCTGGAGGGGGGCAGGCGGAGCTGGAGGCAGCCAAAGCGGCGTCGAGTGTCCAGGACATCTTGGCAGAGTGGGATGACCTCTCATCGCCGGGCCTGGAGGATGGGGTCTGGACTCAGGAGCAGAGCGGGGCCTCGCCGGAGCAAACAATGGCCAGGGGGGGCACTTTGATGGGGGCAAGCAGGCAGGTGGCCGGCCTCCTTAAGGGGGTTGTTGGCATGGTGGGAACTGGTGAGGGTGCTGAGGGAGATATGCTGGAAAGGTCGCGGGTGGGGTTGACACATGCCGGGCCCTCAGAGCCTGGAGGGCCACCCCGACAGCAATGGCCACTTACAACAGGTTGCACGGCAGCATACGGCGTCTCATCAGCTTCCCTGCCCATGGGGCGAGGTTGCTGGCCGTGCTGGAACTAATAGCGATGAGCAGTTGTCGGGAAGGCGAACTATGACCGGTTGGTGAACTATCGACCACCGGAAGGGCATGGGACACTCAGGCATATGTGGGGATGGGACCTCAGCGGTGCCCTTTCCTTGACCCCCCGCTATGCGTAGATGCTCTGCCTCCTGCCGCACATCCTCCATGCTCTCCAAGACGCGAACTATGACCGGTTGGTGAACTATCGACCACCGGAAGGGCATGGGACACTCAGGCATATGTGGGGATGGGACCCCAATTAGGGACAGTGCAGCACGACAGTTGCAGCGCAAGTGTGGAGCGCACTACTCAAGTTCGCAGCTCCCTCGCAGGGCATTCAGTGCAAGGGCTTCAGTCCCATAGATTTGGCGCTGGGGGTAGAGGGTGGCAAGCGCAGATCTGTGGCGGGTGCGCAAGATCGGATGGGGGGCATCCAGTTCATCATTCTCAGCCTCTTGGGACAGCCCTTGGGGATCCCGGCCGTGTCGTGGGTGGGCAAGCTCTCTTGAGACCAGGCTCTAGGGTAGTGAGGGCAGGGAGGTGGTCCCAGCGTGGGCTTGGTGGTGGAGATGGCTCGAGCGGCTCGAGGGACAGAGGAGTGAGCCGGCTTCAGAGACACAGCAGCAATGTGCCAACCAAGGGCAGCGATTGCAGAAGGGCTCAGGTGGCAGTGAGGCTCAGGGGTAAGGGGGGTGGTCCTGAGCGTAGGCTTGGTGGTGGAGAGATGACTCGAGCAGCTAGGGGGGCAGAGGTGAATTGGCTCCTGAGACACGGCAGCGGCGCGCCGGCAGTGCAGTTGCAGAGGGGCTCAGGTGGCGCAGTAAGGCTGTGTGCTGAATCCTTTGATCCCTGGTGAGGGTACATAGTGCAGCCGATCCTTTCTGGTTATGTGATCCCAAAGGAGTCGGTCCAAGGATAAACCACACACATCATTGCATAAGATGCAAAGGTGCAAGCAAACACGTATCACACCTTGTCGAAGTTTTGCCCTTGTGTCGTCTTGCATAGCCTCCACAGCTTCCTTTAAGGTTGCAGGTAGCCGCGCTGGCTGCAAAGGCTCCTGTGCGGCACCAGCGAGCGGAATGGTTCATCGCCGTACGCATGCATTTATCCATGCTCCAAGCCCATTGTGAAATCTTGCGCGCTGAAATAATGCGGCCCGGACCCTCGCACTCGACCTCCGAAACGAGCTGAATGCCTCAATGCAAGCGGCCAAGCGCGGGTATCGTCACTGATAAAGACCCGTGCCTGGCCACGCATGGACTCACATCAATACAACAGAGTGAGAGCAAGTCCACGGCGTTACCTTTAAGGTGGCAGGATCAACCTGGATTGGATCTGGCAAGCGGGAGCGGCCGGTTAGACCTTCGTTGGTCTTACCAGCCAACTCCAAGCCTGCAAATATCACCGACCCCAATGCAATGTGCGGATTGGCCATCCTGCACACATCCTCCCCGCCCCTCTTGATGCGATGCAGCTCGATAGCGCGCTCCTTGTTAAATTACGTCGTTACGTAGGGAATGCCATCAGGCGATCGAGGCCCCGACCACGCCCTATTCGCCCGAATGCATGCGGGCACACGTTTTGGTGCGCTGCAGGAAGCGCTACCCGCGGAATTGAGCGAAGACCGTGCCCTCGGGGAATTGATGCCTTGCGTGAAAAGCGTCGATTATAACAAAACAAATTGTTGGTTGAGTTTCTGATTACCGAGTACGCATCGATAACTTCGGCCACATACTGTAACGGCTTACCCATATGCGAAGGATCGCGTATCCGCGGTGTTTGCGAAGGAAACCGGATACGGGGCGTTGCGATCCTATGGAAAGCTACTTGTCCGATTGCGCGACTGGGATGCTTCGAGGCTTTCCGCCCGACAGCTCTCCAACCCGTCCAATCAGAGGTCGACATGATAGACCCCTTGGAAACCCTCAGTACAGCCTGGCTAGGAACATTTCTGAAGGAGGTGCTTGCAGACGAGTGGTCGGGAAAACCACATTAAGCATTTGGAGCTTGTGAATGCGGCGCACCCATCCATGGACTTGAGCTCGAAGTTGGAGATGGTGGATGACCAGGGAGGACACGCAGCTCGCAACGGAGCTTCCCGGTTGTTCAACCCCCAGCACTGGTATGCACCGGACCAGGAGCATGGAACGATCCGCCGATAGCTCGCGGGCGAGGGGGCCACCACACTCAGCAAGGCCGGAAGGTGGTGCAGCACTCCCGCAAAAAATGCCGACGCCACCTCGGGTATTGAGTCTTGGGGCGAGCCTGGCCGAGCCCCTTCTTCTCCTTTGCCGCTCCGAGAGTGCTCCGGGAGGCCTGTATTGAAGCACGCCCACGAGAGGGTCAATGAATCGCCACGTCAGCCCAATGACGCAACACGCATATGCAGCTTGCGTTTACAGTGATGTCACGCCATTACATGTGCTACTGCTAGCGAGGCAAATAGCATGAATTCTGTTCATTACACCCGGTTGTTCTGCGCTCCTGCCGCTCGAGGGAAACTTACTACGCGGTGGCTTGTGCTTTTTGGGGGGGAAATACAAATGCGCTTTGAGTTGCCTGTGACGCCAGACGATTAGCAGCATCTGATGTGCCAAGTTAGGCCACCCTGCACCGGGCACGCACGGCAGCACGTGGCATGCTGTCTTAGCGCTGACCTCACTGGAGATAAAAGCCGGTGTGCGATCCCCCACCTGAGGCTACCTCCACACCCGCCACGGATGACTCTCGGGAAGTGAGAATGTTCACATCGCCCTCCCATAGGCTCATGTGTGCATGGCAACCACTCCCAGCAGCGCCCGAGATCAACTTGGGGGAAAAGTTTGCCTCCATCCCTGCTCTCCAACCAACCGAGCCCCACACCCGCAACGGCTCATGTGACGCAGCTGCCAGGCGCTTCAAACGGCCGAGCCCCACACATGGTCAGAATCACTTGCAACCCTAGAGTTGCGGTCGCCCTATTGGTGGAGCATTTGGCTGGTTGGTTGCATGAAACGCGGTCTTGAGGGCTGTGCATTCAAGCATTGAACTCATCAGTTCTACAGAACATCTCCCTCAATCCAGACTGATGCGTGGTAGCAGAGATGAGTTCACCATGCTTGGCAGCCACAGCTGCAATAGTTTCTCGTGTCAAAAGCAACGAGTCGGCCGCCTGCATGGCAGGGAGATGCGCGGTGACGATCTCGAATTGCCCAGGGGCGGACTCCGGGTGCAGCTGCTCCACCTCGATGCCCAGCTCCTCCAGAGCGCTGTACATCTCATCCGTCACCTCAGCTGCCTTATCCGCCGCAAGCGAAGAGCAGTACACCGATTGGTCGATGGGTAATCCATCCTGTAGGATAATCAACTTCTACTTAGTTTGTATACTCAGGCATAAAACTAGTAGAATGTGTACGAACTCACACACACACACACTGAACGGCATGAGATCGGCCAACAAAAGCCAGCCCATCATCATCCCAGTGGATGTGAAAAGCAAATCAAGAGCAGGGCGGGGCCGTGACAAGATACCACAAACGCATACATATTCCCAACCCAAATGCAAAGCAGCATGGAAAGATGATACGATGTGACCGATCGTCGCCAAACAACTGTTGGTCTCTGGGTTACGGAGTAAGCGGACCCTGCTGGCATGCCCCCCAGTGGCTCCCGGTCGATGGATGGGACCTGTTGGTCCATGGTTATGTCATGAATGCAGTCACACCACACAGCATGGACACCCCATGTCAAAAAATCACACACACACAGTTGAATGATATTAAATCTGATAGAGGTGTTTGTGAGTTATAGTCAGTGCTTATATCACACAGTTGTGTTCTCTGTCTCAGCTTACTGTTACTCGGTCATAGCTACTTTTGTACTCGTACTTGTACTCTTGTGTTCTGTAACAGATACTGTGTACATTTTGAATTGATCTTCTGTCTCTTGCAGACTCATTGTCATCATTGCTCTGTCTACATATACACATAGTATTGTACTCTGTCAACACAGTCATATTGTCATACTGTCATACTGTCAGAATTTGTATTTTTGGCCTCTCTGTGATTAACACTGTATGAGAGTCTACTGTTTTCCTACTCCTCCTTACTCATGCTCTTCGAAAATATCGCAACACCACAACACTGAGTACCTGAAAACGGTCCAAAGCAAGACTTTTGGTAAAGAAGTCTGCCAAATTCTCCTGCGTGGGCACTTTTGCGATGACAATTCTGCCCAGCTCTACCAACTTTGCCACATATCGATTCCTCATTGCCACATGACGTGTCGCTGCATTGTTCAGAACATTCTCTGCCTGTGCCACCGAGGCATGATTGTCTCCATGAATTGTAACAGGCTGCTTGACAGGTGAAAACTCAGTCAGCAGATTGACAACATACTCAACGTCCCGTGCACATTCTGACAACACTATCAATTATGCCTCTGCTGTGCTGACTGCAACTGTCTTCTGCAATTTTGACGAATACATGACAGTACTTCCATTCAGTCGCACCAGTGAACCTGTAACAGAGCGTCTGGTCACTTTGTCTGCTGCGTGGTCTGCATCTGTATAAGCTGTTACTATCAACTCTGCAGTCAGTGACGCTGGCGAACTGCACTGCATAGTCAAACAAACATGAATAGTTCCCTTCAAATATCTCAGCACACGCTTCAAATGCTGCCAATGCTCCTGCCCGTAGCAGTGAGAGAACCTGCCCAAATAACAGACCGCTGTCAAAATATCAGGCCGTGAGCAACGTGCCAGCCACATCAATTCCATCACCAGATTAACATAGGGAAGCTTCTCCAACTTCTCCTCCGAGTCCACAGGCATCAGAGACACTCTGGGCTCCATTGGTGTCATACACGGATTACAGTCCTGCATAGAATACCTCTCCAGCATACGCTGTATCAGCCCAACCTGACTGATTTGGCACTCCCTGACCAGACCATAGTCACTGAAAGCCATACTCATACCCAGCAACTCCACCAATGGTCCTTTGTCCTTACTAGGCCATTTCTCATTGAATGCTTTGAAGAATTCCACCTTCCACTCCACTGAAGAAGTGAACACAGTGTAGTCGTCCACGTGCACGTACACAAACACCACTAGTGTACCAGGCTGCCGGATGTAAAACAGACACGGGTCAATGTTGGACACCCGGATCCTGTGGTCATAAGCAAGCAGAAACTCCTTGCTCGTCCTGTACCAAATGCGCGGTGCCTGCTTCAACCCGTACACACTCTTCTGCAGAATTCCATACCTCACTCCCCATACTGTCCGTGCATTAGGCCAACTGACATACAAAGGAACGTCCACGTCCAGCTCACCGTTCAGAAAGCACGTGATGACGTCCAAGGCAAAGGCCAACAGTCCCAACACCAAACTGAGCTGAATAAGAATTCTCAAAGTTGACAGCTGAGTACACGGTGCATACACGTCCTCATAGTGCACCCCATGTTGCTGACCATTGCCGCATACCACCCACCTGGTCTTCCTCTCGGTCAGCTCCCCTGCAAAGTCCAACTTCGCCTTGTACACAGCCACCATGCGCATAACCTTTTCACCAGCAGGTACCGTCTCCACCGGCAAGATTGCCTTCTTCACGTCGATGAGAGCGCACTCCTCTCTGTGGTCCGACTCCTGCCACTGCACTGAGTCAGGTCCATTCACTAACTGAACCCATCCTTTCGGCTCCGTCACTCCAACTGGCAACCCCGTCAGTTTCTCCTCTTGAGCCGCCAGAGCAACATGACGGGTCTCAAACCTCACGCGAGCCTCACCCACATCAATTGCCGAGCCCCTCACTCCAGCATGACGCTCTAATATCACCTGGTACGGCAATACATGGTCCTCCCGTGCCGTAGCACACACCACTGCTGCCTCCCATTCACCTCCTCCTGACTGCTGCACTGTCACCTTCTCAAACAACGGATAGAATGAGTTCACTGTCAGCTGTGCACAATACTCAAACAGCAACGCAAGATGCTCCACCCGTGCTTCCAGAAACACGCTCACCGGCGTCCAAAATGATCCTCCACCAGCATTGTTCAACTTCACTACACCAGTGAACTCATCACCCTTCAGTTCCACGTAGGCACGCAGATCCGATATAACTGTCATTGTCCCCACAAAAGTTGAAACGAAGTTTCCATCCAGAGACTCACAGTCATATAACGATTTCAACGGTGTCAGCATAGAGGGATCCCAAGACATCACCAGCTGTCCATACTTATCAACGCGCTCGTCAAACTGAACCATACCAGTTCTGACCACCTTCTCCTTGTCTTGGTTGTACAGCAAATAAGCCGTTGATCGCTCTTCGTGTCCCACGTAGATCAAAGGAGTAGCCCGATCCGCCAGTTTCGAACGCAGGCTCGCGTCGATGAAAGCATAAGCTCGACACCCAAACACTCACAGCACAGACAGATCGTACTCCTGGTTCAGCACCTGCAAACTAGACTTCATACCCAGCCGAGCCTTGCATAGTCGATTGATCAGATACACAGCGTGCCTCATAGCCAAAGGCCACATAGTCGCAGGCAAACCAGCAGTCACCAGCATAGCTCTCGCCTTCGTCTGCAGGAACTTGTTCATGGTCTCCGCCCTGGCATTGTTCTCGTGCAAGTACGGTGACGTCGTCCTCTGCACGATAGCATTATCCTCACGGTACTGCTTAGCCTTCCCAGACACGATGGTCGAGTCATTGTCAGAGTGCAATACCAGCACGTCCATGTCGTACACCACCTGTTCAACACGAGTCTCCTCCTCAAGGAACACTCGCCCACTTGCCTTCACCATCTTACGATAATCCTCCAGAGCGTCCACATACTCCAGCTTCTGTTTTCAGACATAGAAATGACACACGTCTGAATAGTCATCCACGTGAATAGTGTACCCACGATAACCTTTGGTAGATGTCACGAACGGTCCGCCATGATCAGTGAACGTCAACTGCCCCATTTTGACAGACACCTGCCTCTTCTCCACCACCTTTCGTACAGACTTCGGGACCCTTCCCCTATCTGTCGTCTGTGATGGCCTCTTCGGTGCCGCCACCTGGCACGCCATACAATGCACAGAACAGCTCAGCACACTGCTGCTCCTCAACTCCTCAGAGTTCACACCAAGGTCCAACCCCTGAAGGTCCATGACCTCAACATGCTTGTCACAGGTGTGACCAAGCCTGATGTGCGCAATAACCTTTGCATCCACCCTCGGGACCACAAACTGGTCAAGATATAGCACGACGACAGGCCACGGAGTCCCCTGGATGAAAACACGACCAGGCTCCGACTCCACCAGCTCAGACACGTTGTAGCATTGGTCTGTCCTCGCAGAAAATATCACACTGCCCTTCGAGTACACGTGCAGCTCCTCAAACTTCGTTGTCAACCTCCACCAGGTAGCATTCGGCTTGTACGGCAACACCAGCATAAACTTCGTGTTCACAGGGTCCTTAGGAAAGTCCATGAGTATCTTCGTCAGCAGTTTCTCAATGAACATATCGTCGTACGGTGGATTACCCCAGAAGCTCCGTCCCGTCAGACAATGAAGAAACACCGAGTTCACCAGAGAGCAGTACTCGTTCACCTGCCGATTGTGCTCGTCAGCACACATATCCAGATGAAAGGGCCCCTTCTCATTGTTCCACTTCTGGAACTCAGTGAACTTCTAGTTGCACTTGTCCCTCACCGGACAATTCTCCTGCTTGTCGCACTCCACCCCCGGCAGCGCAGTCTCCACGATGACCTCAGGTAAAACATACACGTTCCCCTTTCTGCACACGTCGTACTCACATAAGTTCTCCTTGTCCCGCAGTACACGGTCCCCGAACTGAGCATACAGACCAATCTTGTCCTCCAGACTCACCGCGGATACCAGATTAAAAGGCGACTCAGGCACGTACTGCGCCTCCACCTTCAGCACGTCAGCCTTCTTCGTCACTCGATTCCACAAGGTAATACTTCTTCGGCCTCCTCCGCGAGACGTGGTCACCTCTCCAGCCATGACCTTGAACGACACAACTGCCGACGCATTCACCTGAGCACCCACAAACATAGACAAGTCATTAAAGATAGACTTCGTCGCCATACTATCAAAGTACAATTCTCTGTCCGAGTCCACCACAGTCACGGCACACAGGTCTCCTCCTGAAGCCTGTAACGAGTCCTCGTAGTACTCATTCTGCACTAGTGCGTCGTCCTCCTTGTCGCGATTGAACACACCGTACACCCAAGTGTCCTCCAACACCTCACCTGTGTATACCACCTTTTGGTTTGCCAATGTAGTAACTACCGGACAGGCTACATGAACTTCCTCGTGATTCTCCAAGCTCCACAGCTCCCCCGCGGAAACCTCTGTACGACGCGGCTGCGCTGAGCTGGATGAAGTCGCCTCCTCCACCGTCGCTGCTGCTGCGTCAGGTGTCTTCTTCGCCGCGATTTTCTTGAGCCTCCGCGCATAGTTCTCCCGAACCGCTCTGTCCTTAGAAGGATTAAGCTTGATGAACTCCTCCATACCCGCCGGGTTCACTATCCAGCACTTTTCGGCAGAACACGTAGGACATATCAGCTTCTTTCCGTCATTGACCTTCTTCTCCTCGCTCTGCCTCCTTCTTTCCGCAACCAGAGCTCTTGCAACAGCAACAGTCTCCCCGTCCACAGTAGCCCCCATTACACTCGATGAAGGAACCAAAGATTGCTGCACCACGTTCACGAAGAAATACTCAGACCTCTGCACAAGCATATCAAAAGAAGGACGTCGTTCCTTACTCATATCAACAACTACTTGCGAATACTCCATAGGCATAGCAGCCACAACCATTGCAGTCACCAGCACCTCCACAGTTGTAGGATCAAGCCTCGCGCCGCCGTAGTTGACCACAGAACTCATTACGTCCCCAAAGTAACCCAACTGCTTCACCGGGTCCTCATTCACGTTCACGGTCAGCTTGCACAGCTTCTTCATTGAACCCGTGAGTTGTCCAAACAGCTGCGGCTCCACTCTGCACTTCAGTTTCCTTAACGCCTTCAAACCGTCATTGCCACAACGTCGTACCACGTCAAAGGCGTCCCCGGCTGTTACCTGCTTCAGAATTGCTGACAAAACCGTATTTGCCACACTGGCAGAACCATGCACAGTAATAAAGTTGTCGCCGTCTGCAAACTCTTCGTCCTCCGCGTCGTTATCTCCGTACTCAGCCCGTGATGAAGGCCTATCTCCCGCCCGTGATGAAGGCTTTTCCTCTGCAGTCGATTTACTATAACCACCCGTTTTAGGCGTAAACGAGTTCAGTCCTCTGATATCTGCAATATCTGACAACTGATAGTCACACACCAGTTCAAGCAGTTCAGGATAAAACGTGACTGCTGACTTCAACTGTGTCTTAAATTGAACCCAGGATTCATACTGATTCCTCTCTGTTCCCGTGTACTTCGTCGTACCTAATAACTTCACTACGCACTAAACTGTCTTCTGTGCGTTGGCAGGGCTCATCCGACTCAGCTTCTTCATGATCTGTTGATTTCTCAGGCTCTTTCTTCTCAGCACTCAACACCTTAATTGTCTCTGCCATAGTCTTCATAAAAGCAGCCGGTTGCTCTACCAAGTCCTGAAGCTGTGATTCCCGCGTAGGATACTTCCGTTCTGAAACTGGCACCCCCGCGTCAGTCATGACGACTGTACCTAAACTACCTCAGATCCATATAAGGCCCATAACCTAGGATAATCAACTTCTACTTAGTTTGTATACTCAGGCATAAAACTAGTAGAATGTGTACGAACTCACACACACACAGTTGAATGATATTAAATCTGATAGAGGTGTTTGTGAGTTATAGTCAGTGCTTATATCACACAGTTGTGTTCTCTGTCTCAGCTTACTGTTACTCGGTCATAGCTACTTTTGTACTCGTACTTGTACTCTTGTGTTCTGTAACAGATACTGTGTACATTTTGAATTGATCTTCTGTCTCTTGCAGACTCATTGTCATCATTGCTCTGTCTACATATACACATAGTATTGTACTCTGTCAACACAGTCATATTGTCATACTGTCATACTGTCATACTGTCAGAATTTGTATTTTTGGCCTCTCTGTGATTAACACTGCATGAGAGTCTACCGTTTTCCTATCTTGTGCCAGAAGCAATCGCTAGGATGGTCGCCGACGTCTCCAGAAAAGAGTTGCCCTTGCTGGGAGTGGCCACGTAGCAATGACCTTCAATGGCGATTTTGTGCAAGAACTCTCGACAAAAGTGGACATGGTGAGGTCACTGTCAGCAGTACACCGCCGAAGGCCGCCACGGATGAGCACACAATGTGTAGTGCATGCTCGGGCGCGCACCTTCAGCAGCAGAAACTCACTCTCGAATCCGACCCGCAGTTGCAGGTGAAGCTCCTGCTCCAATCTGAGCGTGGCGCGGCGTAGGCACGCGCGCGGGCAGCACTCCCAGGCCTCTCCTGGCGCTATCTGCATGTCACCGATCACGATGGCGTGGCTCGGGTGCCAGGGCAATATTCGGAGCGTGGATAGGTCGGGGACCAAGCGGATCTGCATGATCCCAAGGGGGGAAACCGCGTTTAGTCGAGAGCGTCGAGCTATGACTAACGACGGGCGACCCAATTTTCGTGAGTGCTGGTGCTAATGTGAGAGCGCCTGTTCGCCAAACCCTTTCTGAAATCCGTTGCCTGTGATGCACACGCTTATTTTAATCGTGAGTGATCGATCCCCTGAATCAAATTCTATGGTGCTAAGTGCGAGCGACACAAATATGACACAATCTACATGCCACAACTTTGCCACAGCCTACACGCTGATGTGATTGCCCAAGAGCAAAATCGCTAGCTGAACCCTAAGTGTTGATACTACGTGCGGGCAACCTGAAGTAGCCGAACCCTTGGGCTTCAACGACTGAGTGTGGCGTATAGCCTTCCTCCGAGCAGCCCAGCTTGGTCCACGTGCAACAGATTGGATGAAGTTGGGAGCGGACGCACCTCGTTGCTTGGTCCACGTGCAACAGATTGGATGAAGTTGGGGACGGGCGCACCTGGCATTTGTTCCACATGCAGTGGTGGATAGGGTGGGAGCGGGGCGCACCTCGTCGCTTGGTCACAGGCAACGAGATTGGATGGTGGGAGCGGGCACACCTCGTCGCTTGGTCCACGTGCAACGGGTGGATGAAGTTGGGAGCGGGCGCACCTCGTCGCTTGGTCCACAGGCAACAGGTGGATGAAGAAGTTGAGACGGGCGCACCTCGTCTTGGTCACGTGCAACGATTGGATGAAGTTGGGAGCGGGCGCTCATTAACTTGGTCACGTCAACAGATTGGATGAAGTTGGGAGCGGGCGCACCTCGTCGCTGGTCCCAGGCAACCTGGACAGTTGGGAGCGGGCGCACCTCGTCGCTTGGTCCACAGGCAACAGATTGGATGAAGGATTGGGAGCGAAACTTTCATTCGCTTGGTCACGTGCAACAGGTGGATGAAGTTGGGAGCGGGCACCTCGTCGCTTGGTCCACGGTAGCAGATTGGATGACCGGACTGGGAGCGGGGCGCTCATTACGCTTGGTCCACAGGCAACAGGTGGATGAAGTTGGGAGGCGGGCGCACCTCATCGCTTGAGGAGTCCGATTCCAGCGTCAGGTGCGATGACGTCTCTGTGCAGCGAGTTTGCCAGTAGCGGTGGTCAGCCCCACGCCCTCCGCGCGCCGTTACCCGTAAGTAGCCTCTTCGTTGGCACCATTCTCTCCACGATACACACACCGGCACTACAGGCCAGCGAAGCAGCCCAGGTCTCTACGAGATGTGTGTCAGGGGACGGCGAAGCAGCCCAGGTCTCTACGAGATGTGTGTCAGGGGACGGCGAAGCAGCCCAGGTCTCTACGAGATGTGTGTCAGGGGACGGCGAAGCAGCTTGATGTACGTCACAGCGAGAACAGTCTGTAGAACTGCCGACACGTGAGCTGTAAAAATACCGCTAGCGGAATCGCTGCCCATGTATTGGGCACGTGCATCAGGGAACGCAAAGGGGCACCAGCGGAATCGCCGCGCAGGTATGGCGCAGGTATGGTGAAGCTGTAAAAAACGCCTCTGAAGGAATATTCACCCCGGTACTTGAACAGGAACTGCATCAGGGGTTGCTGCCTCACCGGCAACGGCGAACGCCAGAGCCGTCGCACCACAGGATTCTGACCAGCTTTACTCCTGGCAGCTGGCTGCCGGCCGCAGTATGCTGGACCTCGAGCTGCGTCGGAGTGGAGAAGGCGCTGGTGACGGCAGGCGAGAGCGCTGTAGGCGCTTCTAGCTCCCTCAGAAGCTGGCTCGTGGTGCGCTGCCGGCAGAAACCTGCACCGGCGGCCCACCAGGAACCTCAGCACTGCCAGAAGCCTGCTCCGGTGGCCCACCAGTGACCTCAACACTGGTACAGACCTATGCGGATACTCATACATGCCGGCATATACTCGTCATGCCACTTGGACGTGTCAAAATAGACTTCGCAGCGCTCGCACCTTTCACTGTCGCGAGGGAGTTGGTGTGTCGCTCAAGTGACTCGGTAATGCAAGCATCTGACACAAGTGTCACCTGCGACAGTTTCCACGTGGCAGCGTCAGGCACGCAGGTTTCAAACATCGAAGCCTTTGCCGAACACAGAACCTACGTGGCACCGTCCGGAACGCGGATACCCTGACTGGTACCCGACTTGCCGCGAGAAGTCACGAGGAGGATCTAGAAGGATACAAGAGTTCTTAAGCTGAGAAAACACAATCGTACCAAATAGCCAAGATCGCACGCGTCACGGACCGCGGATTCGATACACTGGTCGGTGAGGCCGCCCACGATCACCAAATACTTGACACCCAGATTCCTGTCACGACAAGGCGAACGGTCCCCGTCCGAAAAGTGAGCGAGCAGAGGCGCAAATGATAACCGCGTTCAAGATGCAACTACGGGCAAGCGGGTCGCAAGGTACACTCCAGTAAGTAACTACCGCTCCACGAGGTAGACTCTCACCTGAGGATGTAATCAATATTGGTCGACACAAACACGCTACACGAAGACTTTGAGAGCGTGATTTCATCTTCCAAGGGTCGAATCTCGTCGATCACCTGCATAGGAGTCACACAAAGGGCTGTAGTCCTAAGAAACGTATAAGATTCAACGGCAGCTTCTACCGGATGTTGCTGTATCGATTCTCAGTATCGTTCTTCCAGTAACAGTGAAAACGACTGCGGGAACTACAAAGTATCGAGGAGTCTCTAACTGCAAAGAAGATGAGATTGTGAAGTAATTCATCTTGCTCTGTATTAGCTGTGAGCAAGATATCTTGACGTACCTGAGCGTCCCAGCTGCCTTTCGGAATATTGAAACCACTGATCTTGTAGTCTAAGCTACGGTCTCGCCCATCCTTGGTTAAGCTCTCCATGACCTGAGTGGTATAAATCGACCGATGAACTTCGCAAATAAGCATAGTCTGAAAGAATTGCAGAGACAGTTCTGTCCGAAGATATATCTAAGACATACATCCGACGGACAAACCCACGCGCGAAGGGTCCACGCGCGAAGGGTCCACGCGCTCTGGTGCAGAAACGATTTGCTCTTACTCACCGTATACACAATTTCACCTCCATGAGAGCGAAATGCTGATTGCAGACGTTTAATATTGGGAATGACATCTTCAGCCAGAGTCTTCCAATAGTATCTGTTTTCTTGAGAAGTGGCTGTGTCGCTCTCGGCTGAATGCGCATGGCCAGCGCCTTTTTTGTGTGAACAGAAGTTTTGGATGTCTATGACAAGCAGCGCTGCAGCCTTGGAGTCAAAAACTTCGCGAAGGTGCGTCTGAGGTTGATATGTCGCCATCAATTGGACGCGAAAGCGATCAGGAGGTGTGGAGGAGGAGTGGGAATATCGTCTAGCTCACAGACAGGGTGGGCAGTAGGTGCGTAAAAAACACTTATTCGAAGTTACCAACAGCCAAAACGTGAGTTCTGAAAGAGATGTTTGCAATCCCTATATCCTGTCTCCCTGCCGTTTTGAGGCTCTTAGGGTGCCGTGAAACACTCTTGATTCTACTGAAGCACTGCTGCTATTGCACTTCTGAAATATCTAAGTTCCGGTGACGTGTTGGCAGCAAGCAGTTTCTTGCCAAGAAGCCAACTCTCAAATCACTTTAGAAATTACGAGACACTCGGATGGTCGGAGGCATATACAAAGACCAGTGTTGATTGCAAAAAGTCGTTCCAAGTATTCGTTTTTAGCTAGGTGCACTCGAGTGAATACTCCGAGTAGGCGTATCTTCGTATCCCCCTATCGTATGCTATCTAAACACGACAATAGAGTGTTAGAGCCCTCAATAAAGCTAACATCACTGACTGTGACACCAGACGAGAGGATATGACAAAACTGAGAGTTATGTGACACACCTACCCTACGGACCCCCCCCTTAGCTACCCTAGCTACCCAATAATCACACCTGTAAAGCAAGATGCATGTCACAGATCTCCAGACGGGCAGTCCACAAATTCTGCAACACACCGAACCTACTAAGCTAACTCACCGAGACTCTGAAAACCGAAGCCGATCTACTCTTGTCCCCAGAGTTTCTCCGAGCGCGCCGCTGCGCAGGGTCGACGTTACAGTTGATCGAAGAGGCTCGGAGAAATGGACCCCGCAGAGTTACAAACCCTAAATGTATATTTTCGTCCATAAGCTCTAGGGACAAGAGTAGAAGCCGATCCGAGAGCAATCAAAGAATTGGCCGACCGCCACGAGTCCGTGGGGCGCCACGCCGCTCTCAAGAGACGAATTGCGTGATCGAGCATTGTGGCGAGCAACGCCATGAACCATATGGAGGGGATCCCCCACAAGGCATGGTATCGATATTTCGATATTTCAATACTATCGATATTTCGATTAATTTTTATTTATTGATATGAGTTTGCTACATATCGAAATATTGAATATTGATTGATACCGCCTTGGACCACTTATTCATATTGATCGAATACCCGCCCTTGGGGACTTATTCACATTGATCGATACCTCCAGGTCACTTATTCATATCGATCGACCATACATAATTAAAGTACCGTGATTGGCCATATCGATAAATCGATACTCAGATTAATTAATCGATCTTATATTACCCGAATACGGGATTTGTGTTGGCCAGATCAACACCATTCATCCATTTGTGGCATATTCCATAGCACGGACTTCCCAAACTTAGGTAGGATGGCGCGCCAGTTTTTAGTTGTGCCTGCGCTACTACGGCAGGTGTAGAGCGCGCCTTCTCTAAGGTCGGGACCATGCATTCTGACTTAAGGAAGTGCTTGAGTGAAGGCACAACGATTGAGCGTTCCATGATGGCATGTCTCAACATTGTAGAGTTCTAGACTCGTTGTATAGTATTATTATTCATGTTTTTTCATTCCTGCCCTTGTTTTTTGCCTTTCATGTGACATTCACTCAAGACATATCGATATATTGATATATCGATAAGTGCAAAATAGTGTTCACGTATCGTTATTTATTGATATACATAGCACACTTATTCACATCGATCGATAAACGGAATTTCATATTGATAAATATTGTTATTGATTGATTGTCGCGATTCTGGTCATCGTCCCTGAGTTGAGTGGGTTTTGCGTAAATACTGACCCGCATACAGTTAACATCTCGAGCAGTGAAACCATGACAGAAACAGAAGCCGTACAACAGTCAAATGACTTTCTTCAAACCCTCCTGCAATAATTTTCAAAAGTCTTGCAATAAAAAATGGTTTCGTGTCCCCAAGGGGAGGGGCCGTCCCCCCTCCCCTCCCCCCGCCACCCCACAGCTCTCCCCCGCCCACCTTGACCCCCTTCCTCAACGTCTCCAAATACCCCCTTAATTCTTCGACTTCCCTCCCCACCGCTCAGATTCAGCCACCCCTCCACTCACCCGGCCATGGCTGCTTCTCCATCCTCTAGAGTTTTTTATTGCTGATACGGCTATGCAGACAAGCGCCGTGAATATATTATAAATATACAAAATAAACACTGCAAAGTTGAACAGCAATGCAAGTGTACGGATGAGCGGGTTTGTGAGTGCAGTCTCTGTAAGAAGATCTGCTGAAGCACAACGCTTCCTCACTTTTGTACCTAACGTCTCCCATCATCTTAGATGGTACCGCCATTGGGTTGTGAACCCGAGACGTAGGTTGAACGACCAGCATGGTAATAACGACTAGTTCGTTCATGCTGCGCATGCGAGTTCCGCGCATGCTGAAAGCCAAGATGGTTCTTGTTTGTTTTCAAGATGTATATTTGCTTTGCCATCTTCGAGTTCGACATACGAACTCTCGATGACAGGGATGCCTGATGATATGACATTATCATCTGGCGACATGTACAGTCATCGTCGACCGTACTGACGACTGTCATAAATATATGACACGACTCGACCTGTACAGTCATGGTCGACCATACTGTCGACTGTCATAATAATATATGACGCGACCGACTGTCATAATGTATGACATGACATGGTATGACATGTCTGACAGGTGTGACACGTATGACATGTATGACACATATGTCATCGGTCATGACCCTGACAGATCTCCCCTCTTAAAAGAGTTGTGACCTCACAACGGGCATACCTTTGTATATGTCTATGATGTCTTTGTTGTTGTCGCTTCTTGCTGGTACCAGTCTTCTTACACCGATTTGAGGCGTCCCTCATGGTGTTTTTAGGTTATTGGGGGGAACTGAGTCCACTTTAGTCCCTCACCTTAGGCATTTAGCCCTACAGTTCTTAGGATGTAGCCCACCTTTCCGGAAATCGTATCGTATTTCAGAGTGACGTTCCAAGGTTCAATGAAGAGCGTTTTCGTGATACAGATTGACGCTGGATTACTGATTGATCCACACGTTATCATGTATGTACTAGACGATTCAAAGCATCCGAAGTCTACGTTACGGATTATTTGCGCTAGCCGTCGTCGCTTTGCGCGATCGATGATCCCACGATTTAACAATTTAAGAATTTATAATCGAACGATCCTCGGCCTGATATAGTGCACCCAACCCTTCCTCCCCTCCTGAAGCTACTATGGAGGTTCACAGGTAGCGATGGGGAGCCCGATTTTGGGGGCTTGTTTTAATGCAAACGGAGAAGGCCCTGCTTACGAGATATCGGAGGGTCTTTATAAGTCCACTTTAAATCCTCACCCGTCTGCCAAACTCCTTTGATGGTCCAGTACGCACGCTTTGACGAACATCTGTCGCGATGAGTGAGAATGGATTCGCCACGTACTAATGTGAAATTCGTTTTAGTTATGTGTGTCAAGCATAACTCAGGATCACAACTCCGTCCACCTCAGTTATCCGGTAGCGCGGATTTACTGGCCACAGAATCCGATGACAAACCACGGTCTTGGCAAAGGTAGCATTTAGCAGTTTTTATTTATCCACAGATATGATATCTCGCATGTGTGCGTATCTGTGCAAGGGTATGATTTTGAACAAGGCTCACTACACCTTTAGCAAGGAAGGATCAATTCCCGCTTCAATGCAACATAATGATAAACATTAAGAGCAAGGTTATATAGATGATCGACATGTATTAGTATATATTACAAGAAGTAAGGGCATAAGGCTTAATATAATGTTTAGCCTTCATAGGCAGCTATAATGTCTGCTGCATTGGTCAGCTCTGTGGCTTTGACCCAGGTGTCATGCTCAGGACCGTAGCCTGCATATCGTACTAAATAGTATTTGACACCTCTAGTGAACTTATCCGAGAGTATATGTGATATCTCAAATAGTGGTTGCCCTTCTTCGGTGATCATCTGTGGCAGAGGCAAAGGTGCTTGGATCGAGTCGTTGTACAGCTCTAATCTGGAAACAGGCTGTACCGGATGAATACGGATATCAAGATCTCCGAAATCTAACTCGTATGCACGTCCATGGCTAAGCACTTTGGAAATGGTGAACGGCCCAATATATGGCTGCTTAAAGTGTCTGCCTGCCTCTGTCAAACCAGTCCATTGAATAAACTCGGTCCGTAAAAGAACTTTCTGCCCAACTGCAAACTGCTTAGGCATGTGAGTCTTATTGAATCTGGCTTGGCTAATTTCTGCTGCTCGGGAAATGTTGTCTACCGCGTTGGCATGAACAGCCGAGTACTGGTCAAAATGATCTCGAATAGCTCTTTGTATTGGAACAGGAGCTTCTGGCGGAATAGTGATAACCAGGTCATGAGGCGAAAGTGGTTGCGCCATCGAGTCGAGATAAAATGGTGAATAACCAGTTGATGCAGAAACGGTATTGTTAATTGCAAACTCCACCAGAGGCAACTTGTCCTCCCACGAATTGGCTGAAGTATCATTGCAACAACACCTGAGGATGAAAAAATACTACTTAATCAGTTTATAAACCAGAGGATGGTGAAATCAAATCATGAATCAACAATCTGAAATTTACCTGAGGATGTCCTCAATGAAGGCATGGCTCCTCTCATTGGCAGCATTCGACTGTGGATGGTGTGACGATGTCATGGACAATCTCGTACCAGTAGATTTCCACAGTGTCTGCCAGAATGTAGAGGTGAATCTGGGGTCTCGATCTGAGATGATGTTCCTCGGAAGACCATGGAGCTTGAAGATATGCTGCATATAGATAGAAGCAGTATGCTGAGCTGTCCAGGTCATGCTGAAGGGAATGAGATGACAACGATGAGAGAATTGGCACATCACCACAAATATACTGTCGTGCCCATTAGTGGTGATAGGCAGGTCAGTGATCCAATCAAGAGATACATCTAGCCATTTTGTCTTAGGCACAGAATATCGTATATGTGCCTGACCATAAGGCTTGTGTCGCCTCGTTTTCTGGCGCTGACAAACGGGGCACTCCCGAATGTACTTGATGGCTGCCGTTGTCATTCCTGGCCAATAATACCGGCTACGCAGAAGATGAAGCATGCGATTTTTGCCTACATGACCAGAAATAGTGGCTGAGTGGCACTCATGAAGAAGAATGTGGCGAAGTTGTGTGATCTCACCGTCATCTGTGGGGACTTTAGCTGTTGGTGGAATGTACAGCTGTCTGCCATATATGGTCTTACGATAGATCAACCCCTGAATGAGCTCGAAGCTGTAGCTGCTGACTGACTGTGACGAAGTCGATGATGTCAGCTTAGCCAAAATAGTCTGTGCAAATGTGTCACGATCATACTCGGATATAATGATGTCGTGTAGCTGATGAGCTGATGAAGAAGATATAAGAGCAATGAATGTAGGATCTGCAGATGGAATGACCTCGCTGATGTCCATATGATGAAGACAATCAGTAAGTTCAAAAAGTGCAGAGATACGCGTGAGTGCGTCTGCAACCTTATTCTTTTCGCCAGCAATGTGCTCTATACGGAAGTTGTATTCAGAGAGCTCATCCAACCACCGTGCCTGTTTGGGGCTCAGTGTGGATTTGGTCTGGAAATAAACCAGTGGCTGATGATCTGAGCGTACAATAGTCTCAGGAGCTCCCAACAAGATGTGGCGAAAGAATCGGAAGCCTTCCACAATGGCAAATAGCTCGATCTCAGGAATAGGCCAACGTCTCTGTGTATCGGATAGAGTGACGCTGTGATAACCACATGGCTTCATACCTTTTCCTTGATCCTGGAGTATTACTTGACCAACGTGTGTGCCTGATCCATCGACCTCCATAATAGATGGCAGTTTCTGATCTGGAAGCTGCAATACTGGAGCGTTACAGATGGCACTTTTGAGGTTATCAAATGCCTGCTGCTGCTCAGTTTCCCAGACAAACTCTGCATTATCTTTAAGGAGACGATTGAGAGGTTCGGCAACTTTGGAGAACTTTGGTATGAATCTCCTAAATTGACCAACCATGCCCAAGAATGACCGAAGGGATGACTTGCCATCTTTAGCCATACGGCGTAGAGGCTGCTTTCCAACGGTGGGACCATAAGACACTGGAGGCTGAATTGCCATGACTGCTCTGATTCTGTCTTCGATGATGGATAGGCCTGCTTCAGAGATGTGATGTCCGATAAAGTCTATAGATCTGACGAACAACTCCACCTTGGAAGGCCTGATGTAGAACTGGTGATCTCTGCAACGCTGGAGGAACTGTCGAACATGCTTCACATGGCTGTCAAAATCTGGACTGTATACAATAGTGTCGTCCATGAATATGACAAGGAACTGGTCGATGAAGTCAAAGAATGCCCGATTTCCTACACGAAGTGCTGTTGCAGGAGCATTGGTCAATCCAAAAGGCATAACTGTCCATTCATAAGAACCGTATCTGGTGCGAATAGCAGTTTTATGAATGTCGTCTGGATGAATGGGGATTTGGTGGAAGAACTGGTTGAAATCAAATCTACTGAACCAGCGTGCTCCCTTCAGCTGCTCTAGTAGGGTGTCATGTGGTGGTAGTGGATACGTGTCCTTTATGGTGATGTTATTCAGGGCACGATAATCACAACACATCCTCCACTTTCCCCCTGGCTTAGGAGCGAAAATGATTGGGCATCCATATGGCGATGATGATGGACGAAGGATACCCAACTCGACATATTTTATGATTTGCCGTTTGAGCTCCTCCATCATGGGTGCTGGAATGGTGCGCACTGGCTGTGACGGAGGCTTATGTCCAGGTTCGATGTCGATTCTATGATATCCACCTTCAAACCGTTCTGGCCTATGACCAGCCGGAAGATCCTCCTGGAAAACGTCTGAAAAGTCTTCTCTCACTTGATCACGTTCTGCTGTGACCTCGGGGTCTTCCATTGTGGTGTCTGAGTCTGCTGCTGCAAAGACCAATTCACCATCGACCTCGGAGAGGAAAAAGAGATATGCTACGGCTTCTTCAGCCGAACCACTGGATCGAATGCGACGGAGATGTTTTCTCATGGTGGTGGCGCTGACCAATTCCATTTCAGGAAGGCCATCTGAGTCTGGAGTCTGCTCAACTCTGGACAATACTGTGCGAATACTGGAGCCTGATGAATGCTTCCTAGTGATCGTCAGATTTTTGGTCTGAAAGTCAATGTGTGGATTCCTCTTCTCCAACCAATCTTGACCCAGAATGACAGTGAATGGTTTCATGTCAATGATGTAGAAATCTTCTGTATCCTTATACTTGCCCAAAGAAAATGTAGCCTTGGGAAGATAGGATGTGCAAGGTAGTTGGCTTCCTCCAGCCAATCCCACTGAAAATGATGAAGAATCTGTGGGAGCTATACCAAGCTGAGCAGCGAACTGTCTGTCGATGAAAGATGATGTGGCTCCTGGATCTACCAAAATGTGAGTACTCTGTCCATAAACTTTCCCTTTATACAACAACAGCTTCTTCTGTGATTTCAGCTGTGCTGTTTGAGACTGCGTCTGTGCGATGTGCTGAAATCTGTATAGGCAGCCCTGACCGGGAGTCCCGGTGCAGGCCCCTATGACAGATTCCTAGGACCAACACTGGACTACTGACTGATCTGTAGGTTCGTACTGTGACACACGCTGTGTCACAGGTAGGCTAGACACCGAGACCGTCCGAGACCGTTCCGGGTATATCTAGCTTAGGGTTTATTTATCTTATACAGTTTATCCACACGAGTACGGGACTTTCTGATATCTAGTGTACTTGGATATTCCGGTAGGTCGTGGCCCCATCCACGTTTTCATTCCACTTGCTATCTTGGCCATGATTGGCTAAGCGGCCGCTTGAAGAGGTGGTGCGCACTTGCGCGTTTGGGTGCGACTAGGTTGGACATGATTTTACGGTAGACGTCTTTTGCGGCTACGAGTCATGGGCACCGCGCGTTGCTATTCCTCGGTTGTGGCAATGTTCATTTGCGTTGTTCTGCCTGCACTGATCCCGCTGGTTTACGTATTTTGGGCTGGTGCTCCGGACGCCTTCGACCACATCGACATTTGCAAGTGCCCCACGCTCTTTTCGCCGCTCCGCACGTTCTGCCGTTACGTCATCCCTCCATTTCCGCCACAACACCCAAACGTGCTACCGCGCATCATCTTTTCTCTGGCTTTCAAAAGTATGGCTACATCTACACGAGCTCGTAAACGCCTATTGAAGGACTCCGACCTGGACGCCTCTATACGGCTTTTGGATGCGGTTCGGGACACTCCGACCGCTAGCACTCCACCTGTGGTGCCCCCTGCTGTTTCCAGCAACTCCGACACCGCTGTCGCGTTGCGGAAACATCTTGTTGACCAGCACGCCGCTGTTGACGTGGTCTACAAGGGGAGGTTGCATCGGGCTTGGGCCAAGGGTATCCGCGAGGATATCCTTGGTTCCAAGAAACATCATTATCGTGGCACTGACGACACCGACCGTCTCTCCGAGTTGGTGGTGCAGCTTCGGACCGGGTTTGAGTCCGCTGGGCTGGACTTGACCCCCTTTGACCTCGACGACCCCGCCTCTCTGGTTATCGAGAAGGTGAATGGGCTCCTCTATGACGTCTTGGCCCTCGTCGTGGAGCGGAACTCTGTGGCCGACACCTGGCTTCGGGGTACGGACTCTTCGGCTGACCGAGATGGACGTCGTGCCCTCATCGACATCATCAAGGGGAGCGTGCCGACAGTCCTTCGCGAGAGCCACCAGCAGGAGCATGCGGCGCTTCGTTATCCCGCAGGCGTTGACCCGCAGCCGATCTTGGCTCGTGAGCAACGTCTGGTGCGGGATAACCGCGCTCCTGACTGGCAGCCCACCGACGAGACCCGTAAGCTGTCACTCTACAACCGCCTCGACCCGATCTTCTACGCGGCGGTGAAGGTGCGTTATCCGCTTGCGGGTGACCTCGGCGGAGTCACTCTCCGCTCGCTGCAGGCTCTCGTCGTGGCCATCTTCCAGGCATGGGCGCAGTCGGACGAGGGGGCGTCGGCGCGTGAGAAGCAGACACTGGGGACGGGCGGTAAGCCCTCTGCGCTTATCACGTCGTCTGAGTACGCCGTTCTGCTCGAGGAGATTGCGGCCTTGAAGGCCTTGGTGCGAGGTGGCCGTGCGGGCGGGGGACAGCAGCCGCAGCCGCAGCATCGGGGGAAGCAGCATCCGAGGGGGTTTCGCGTGGGTGCAGGCAACCCCCCCGCGGTCGGCTTCGACCGCGACAGCATGAAGGCCAAGCCGCTGTGCCACCGCTGCCGCAAGGCCGGTAAGGGAGAGGTGTATCACCCGTATCGCGACTGCCCGCTTGGCGGTCGCCAACACTCACCGGCCACGGCCGCGGCTTTCTGCATTCCCATTGAGCAGGAGGACGCGGAGGGCCTGCACGCATTGGCACTCGTGCAGGTCTTCCAGGACGCGGCGGACAGTGGACCGGAGGCCTTCTCGCATGCGGCGTTGGCGTATGGTCCGCCCGCGGTGCTCTCCGCGGACGGCGTCGGTGGGATCGACGTGGCGGCCTACGGATTCAGCGTACCGCCTCCGCCTTCTGGCGGGACCGACGACGAGGACATCTTGCGGCGGCTTGATGCCCTCACCTCTGAGGTTCAGGCCGCCCAAGAGCAGGTACATTACACCCACGCATCCTTTGTTCCTGGGAGTGCGGTTGTGGAGCATGCATCGGCTTTGGTGTGTGGCCCTGCCGCTGCGGCGGGGATCACACCGGAGGGGCAGGTTCCGGCAGGTGGTGCGGCGGCATCGGCGTCCGCCGTGCCGGCCCCTGCTATGCCTGTTTCGCAGGCGAAGGATGTACAGCCCGCGCCAGTTCAATCGGCGCGGGTGACCACCACAGAGGCGACATGCGGTGAGTTCGGAGGCTTCGTGCAGACGGTGAATCACGCCGCCGTCCACCCCTCTGACCTGACAGGCTATGACACGGACGACTACGAGGATTACGCCGACGGTACTTTCGCGGTGAAGCCGCGGGCTCCGTCCGGTGCTGTCGGATGCGGTGTGCCGCCTTTCGGCTTTGGCACTCCGGCGATCGGCGCTCTCGCGGTGCTCTCTCTGTTGTGCATTTCTTTTGCAGGTGTGTCTGTTTCGGCGTCCACAGCTCCTGCTGTGTCGGCATGTGCACCGGCTACGGAGATGCCTTCGCCTGGTGGTGATCTCGATTGGGAAACTCCGTCATTTTACTCTACGAATGATTTTGTTGACTCGGTGATGCCAGCTCGGGATCTCTTGTTAGCTGGCGGTTTGCCACAGCTTCAGTCGCCCGAGCCTCCTGACACTTTGAGCTTTTTAGCATTTCGGGATTTGGCTCAAGCGGATTTGGGTATTGACATGGCATTCTACTACGGCATGGCCTTACATGAGAGCGGTCCTCTGGATGTTCAGCACTATTATGGAGCTGGTTACTTTACTTCCTACTATGGGATGGACTTCCGTGAGGCCACCGCTGACTACTTTGGTACTGTCGATTGACTTCTTGCTCACTCTGGAGGCACACCAACATGGTGGTGTGCAGAACTCCTGTGACTTCAAACACTTCTTCAATCTGGTTTATGTTTTGCTTTGACTACTTTACAATCTTCAAACTGACTTGCTAGCACGGTTCCTTTCACTTGTTTAGCGGTGCCTTAATTGCCCGTATGCTTTTGTTCACGTGCTACCTAGAGGTTTCCAATTTGTGTATCAGAATAGCACAGTTGGATTGGCAGTTAGACTTGTCACCTAGCTTCTGCCCTAACACTAACAGCCTTACATTTTCTGACTCTCCTAGCCAGTCACCACCCACAGTGCTGGGGTGGTGTGCTGAAATCTGTATAGGCAGCCCTGACCGGGAGTCCCGGTGCAGGCCCCTATGACAGATTCCTAGGACCAACACTGGACTACTGACTGATCTGTAGGTTCGTACTGTGACACACGCTGTGTCACAGGTAGGCTAGACACCGAGACCGTCCGAGACCGTTCCGGGTATATCTAGCTTAGGGTTTATTTATCTGACACAGTTTATCCACACGAGTACGGGACTTTCTGATATCTAGTGTACTTGGATATTCCGGTACGATGTGTTCTGTGGGATTGTCCATCTGCTGAAACTGCAATATCAGACTGGATAGGACTTCTTCTGAGATACTCTCAATCCGGCCACTTGCTTCAGTGGCATCTTCAGGATGATCTACCCTCGGGGTGCTCTCATCACCGGTACCTGCGCAGTACCTTGAGAGTTTCCCTGAGGAGCTGGAGCTGATGGAACTGGATCTGAAGTTGCAACTGCTGCATTGATGCTATGCTGATTTTTCAGTTCCTTGACCAAGGTGTTGATCGTATTGATGAGTTTGCCAGACCCATCTTTAGCACCCTGATTCTTCTGTGGTTGTCTTTGATTCTGAAAAGGACTCTGAGCTGGTGGCTTACCCTTGATCTCCTTTCCATCATTGGCACTGGTGGCCCAACAATCCTTCTCGATGTGGCCAGGACGACCACAACGATGGCAAGTCTTATCTTTCTGTGATTGTCAATAATAATAAAACATTTACGTCGATGAGTAAGGCAACGCCTTCGGAACGATCTACTCGAGTCTGTTCCCCTCATACATGACAGTCTGCTAAGGCAGGAAACATTCCACAAAGCGTGGAAGCAAGGGTGACAAAGCACTAATGAAAGCGTGTCTGCCACCAGCGTGATTGTCCTTTTCCTTTTCCTTTGCCCTTGCCTTTGCCACCTTTTCCTTTGTTCTGATTCTGATTGGACTTCTGGCTGCCATTCTGATTCCAATTCCGATTTTTGTTGGATCTGTCATATGGCTTATGGCCACGTCCTCTGTCCTTATCCTTTTTGGCTGGACCTCCAGATGACTGTTCCTTCTGCCCTCGATAATGAAGAGTCTCTGACTGCTTCGAATGAATGACATAGTTCAAGTCGAGCAGTATCTGTGTGGTTAGTGACCACGACATATTATTCCTTTCTGTCTCTGTCAGGAATCGTAAATGGAACTGTTTGCGAAGTTCTGGATCTATGCTGTTGACAAATCTGTCCTTTATCAACACATCTTCCAGTTCAACTGCTGCCAATGCAGCCAGTGAAGTGAATGTGCGTAGATAATCTGAGAAAGTCTGGTTTCCTTGCATCAGTGACATTAGATGTTTTTTAGCCACTGATCTTTTATGGGGGTTACCAAACTGTCTGAGGAAAATCCCTCTGATCCCTGCATATGTGGCATCTGGTTGATTTGCCACGACCTGGAAATAGTGTCGGTCATTATTCTGTATGAGGGTCAGGAAAACTGTGATCAGGTCTTTGTCTGGAACTCCTGGATACGTGAATTGGAAGTATCTATCCACGGTTTCCAACCAAACCTCTGCGTCCAATCCTGATTTGTATTCCTTTGGTGGTGTCATTTTCACCTTGGGAACCAAACTGGGTGGTGCTGATGCTGGTGCTGGATCTGCATCTGGATCTGTGAAGATCATTGGAGGATTGTCTGCAGTATATTCATCATCTGGTTCCTGAGGCTCGTTTTCAGGATCCCGATATCTGCTCATATCAGGCTTCATGCGGCTGATATTGTCGAAGAACCCTATCTTGTCGAATCTGGTCTGGGTATTATCATAACCAGCGTGCCATTTTGGGATCTTGAAACGACTGTATGCATCATATGAGCCTAAGATGTCAAAGAACCATGTAGACGGATCTGCATTGATGGGTGGAATATCTGGATCTTCTGCTTCTGCCATCTAAGAAAAACAAAACACAACACCAAAATCTCTTCAGCTAACTGAGTGTGTGTTGATATATATATACCTATGTTATATATGGTATATCTGTATATTATGATGAGGTTATACATATACATATATCCACCTTCTTCCCCCCTCAAGGAAGTGTGTGATACAGTGGCAGTTGTCAATTGCCAATACCTCATTCAGCATGCATTCCTATAGGAACCAGCTGTTACAGTTTTAGGGTTGCAGCCCTACAGTCCTTGGGTTGTAGCCCTGCAGTTTTTGGGTTGTTGCCCTACAGTTCTAGGGTTGTTGCCCACAGTATTATCATGTCTGTGATGATTTAGCATGATATAATAATAATGCCAAAAAACGAAGTTTTTCGAAATAAAACTGGCATTTTAGGGCATATGTGGTTACAGTGGCCCTGTTACTCAATATGGTGTTTAGGGTGTTACTTGATATCAGTAACCCTAATACAGGTAAAAAATAAGCAGTATGATGTTTTTGCAAAGATTTTTAAGCAAAACTGCATTTAATACCTACATCAATGAAAGATGGTATTCTAAAAAAGTCGTCAAGGCACGATACTCGAGAACTCAAGTGGGTGCAGCGATAGACGTAGTATATTTGATATTGTTCGCAGGTTTGCAGGTGGGCGCATATCGACAGCGCTCGCATAATATTGAATATCTGCAGGGCGAATAATATACAATCGCATATTGACAGCGCAGAGATAGCGCGAGGAGATTTCTCGCAGCATACACGCGGAAACAGCTGATCGCACACATACGCGATAAGGTGTGCGCAGGGCATACATCGACGCAGCGATGAAACGTATTCGCATAAATGGTTCGCAAATGTATGCATGTTCGCAGATGCGACAAATCATCGGCGAAATCGCTTTCGCGTGGAAAATCATCAGCGCAGTATCACGATTTTCATGATAGCACTAAATTGCTTCATACATGCAGCATGCGCGATGGTCACTAATTTACAGATGCAGCATGCGCGATGGTCGCATATTTCTACAGAAGTCAATCGCAGCATGCGCGCGCTTGTATGAATCACTTTCAAAAATTGTCCAGAATGATATATTACATAGTTGTCATCGGCAGAATTTTGATTCGTATACATGTCAGCGCTCGCATTCGTATGCGACGTACATCAGTGATTTTTGCAATGCAATTCCTTCGCACTGTTTACAATGTCAGCGCGTACAATGATTTATGGCCTGTCAGCACGATATACGTTCTTCATGATTTCGTCACATGCGAAGAACGCCCGATTTTAGCGTGCACAATTTTGATGTGTTTTACATGCAGTGAGAAGCACGTATGTATAAGCCCGTCGAAATCATATGCAGAATGACTGTATACATGATCGTTATGCCTGGACGAGAATACCATCTGATACGGCTATGCAGACAAGCGCCGTGAATATATTATAAATATACAAAATAAACACTGCAAAGTTGAACAGCAATGCAAGTGTACGGATGAGCGGGTTTGTGAGTGCAGTCTCTGTAAGAAGATCTGCTGAAGCACAACGCTTCCTCACTTTTGTACCTAACGTCTCCCATCATCTTAGATGGTACCGCCATTGGGTTGTGAACCCGAGACGTAGGTTGAACGACCAGCATGGTAATAACGACTAGTTCGTTCATGCTGCGCATGCGAGTTCCGCGCATGCTGAAAGCCAAGATGGTTCTTGTTTGTTTTCAAGATGTATCTTTGCTTTGCCATCTTCGAGTTCGACATACGAACTCTCGATGACAGGGATGCCTGATGATATGACATTATCATCTGGCGACATGTACAGTCATCGTCGACCGTACTGACGACTGTCATAAATATATGACGCGACTCGACCTGTACAGTCATGGTCGACCATACTGTCGACTGTCATAAATATATGACGCGACCGACTGTCATAATAATATATGACGCGACCGACTGTCATAATGTATGACATGACATGGTATGACATGTCTGACAGGTATGACACGTATGACATGTATGACACATATGTCATCGGTCATAACCCTGACAGATCTCCCCTCTTAAGAGAGTTGTGTCCTCACAACGGGCATACCGGAATATCCTAGTTCACTAGATATCAGAGGGTCCCGAACTGTGTGGATAAACTGTCATGAGATAATAAACCCTAAGCTAGATATACCCGGAACGGTCTCGCAACGGTCTCGGATACTAGCCTACCTGTGACACAGCGTGTGTCACAGCACGAACCTATAGATCAGTCAGCGGTCCAGTGTTGGTCCTAGGGGTCTGTCATAGTGGCCTGCACCGGGACTCCCAGTCAGGGCTGCCTATACAGATTCCAGCACACCACCCCAGCACTGTGGGTGGTGACTGTCTAGGAGAGTCAGAATGTTAAGATAAGATAGGGCAGAAGCTAGGGTGACAAACCTAACTGCTAATTCAACTGTGCAATTCTGATACACAAATTGAAACCCTCTAGCCGGCACAAGAGCAGAAATATACAGGCAATGCAAGTCCTGCTAAACTACTGAAAAGCTCTGTGTCAGCAAGTCAGATTGAAGAGTTCAAAGTTGTCAAAGTAAAAGCATAAACCAGATTGAAGACCGTGTTGAGGTCAAAGTACATCTCAGCACACCACCATGAAAGTGGTGTACTGCCAGAACCAGAAACATAACTACTCGGGGTCAATGGCCAGAGGAGCACCGTCACCACAACGAGCACTGTAGTAGTCCACAGTAGCACGGCGGAGTAACACAGGGCTGCCAAAGTGCAAGGTGTCGGTCACTGAGAAATCATTCGCCAGAGAATTTGACGGAGTCGGTGTTGTTGACTCGTCGATCACGGGAGGCTGCACCGCACCAGGGTGCTGCCAAGTGCTGCCCGACGGTGGTGCCTCGTCATCCGAAGACGATGCCGGCGACAACGGAGGACCGCCCTCAAATAAGATGCCAGGCGGCGGCGGCCCGGGATGCCACGGCACCGGAGCCATATAGAGGCCCTGCCGCCTCTGCACCCGCCGGTGGAGACGAGGCGGGATGGCACATGGCACCGTGACAAGCGGTGACTCCTCACTCCTGCACAGCACAGGCTGCCGCGCAGCCCGACCCGATACCTGCACTGGGTCGATGTCGTTGGCCACCGTATAGGTGGCAGCTCCCACTCCCACGACAGAAATCAAGAGAATGAAAGAGAGAAGGAAGGGCATCCCCCACAAGCCCGAGTGGGCGGGGAAGCCCCACGGAGGCTTCCCACAGCCGTAGCTGCGGGGAGCACCCTCACGCCAATCCTCCAGAGCACCACCAGAGTGAGGTGCTCGGGATGCGGGCGTCGACGAGTGATTCGCCGAGATGGCCGAGGCCCGCGGCTTCACGACGAAGCTGCCGTCAGCGAGGTCCTCGTAATCGTCCGTGTCGTACCCCGTGAGATCAACCTGTCCGATGGCGGCGTGGTTCACGGTCTGAACGAACCCAGCGAACTCACCGTCCGCGTCCGCTGTGGTGGTCACCCGCGCCGATTGAAGTGGCGCGGGCTTCACATCTTCTCCCTGCGAGACAGGCATAGCAGGGGCCGGCACGGCGGATGCCGATGCCGCCGCACCACCTGCCGGAACCTGCTCCTCCGGCGTGGCCACCGCTGCGGCGGGACCGCACACCAGAGCCGAAGCCTCCTGTCCGATGCCGGCAGGAGGCGGGAAAGACGCATGAGTGTAATGCACCTGCGGGTTGGCCGCGGAGTGAACCTCCGCGGCAAGATCGTCGAGACGGCGGAGAATGTCATCTCCCTCGGAAGCCGGCTGCTGCTCCACGGTGAAGCCGTAGGCGGACACGTCGATGCCGCCGACCGCTCCCGCACAAAGCACCGCGGGCGGCCCGTACGCGGCTGCCGCACGCGCGAAGGACTCCGCCCCGTCATCCGCCGCCTGCTGGAACAACGCACACATGGCGAGTGCGTGCACCCCCTCTGCGTCCTCCTCGTCGATGGGAACGCAAAATGCCGCGGCAGAGGTGGGCGGGTGTTGGCGCCCGCCCAACGGGCAGTCGCGGTAAAAGTGATACGCCTCACCTTTTCCCGCCTTCTTGCACCTACCGCAGAACGGCTTGGCCCGCTGATCGTCGCGGTCGAATCCCACCGGTGGGGCCTTGTGGGTCCCCACACGGAATCCTCGCGGCTGCTGCCCCCGCTGCTGCTGCTGCCGCTGCTGCACCCGCTCCCGTTGTTGCCGCACAACCGGAGCGGCCTCACCTTGCTGCCGTTGTACGAGCTCCTGCAGCTCCGTGATCTTCCGCAGCAGTGCGTCGTACTCGCTGCTAGACAGGTGCGCGGAGATGCCGTCCGCGCCAGAAGCCGTCTTCCCCCCGCCCGTCTGTGCCCAAGCCTGGTAGATCTCCACAACCATGGAACGGAGCGAAACTAGCGACACATGAGCCAAGTCAGCGGTCATGGGATAGCGGACCTTCACCGCAGCGTAGAAGGTCGGGTCGAGGCGGGTGTAGAGGCTCAATTTTCTGGTAGCCTCCGTCGGTGTCCAGTCAGACGCCCTGTTATCCCGCACCAAACGCTGTTCCTTAGCCAAGATCGGCTGCGGGTCAACGTTTGCGGGATAACGTAACGCGGCGTGCTCCTCCTGCTGCGACTCCCGCAGTGCCACCGGCACACAGCCCTTGATCACGTCGATGAGAGCTCGCCGTCCATCTCGGTCAGTCGAAGAATCCGTACCAGTGAGCCAGACGAACGCGTTGTTGTGCTTCTCAATCACCAGGGCAAGAACGTCGTAGAGAAGCCCATTCACCCTGTTGACCACGGGTGCCAGAGGGTCGTCGAGGTCAAAGGCACGTAGCTCCAGACCGGCCGACTGAAACTCCGTACGCAGCTGCACCACCAGGTCGGACAGAAGGCCAGCGTCGTCCGTACCGCGAAAATGATGTTTCTTGTCACCAAGAATATCCTCACGGATACTCTTGGCCCAAGCCCGATGGAGACGCGCTTTGTAGAGCTCGTCCACCAACTTGGATTGCTCCTGCAAGTAACGTCTGACGGCCACGTCCGCGTCTTCGTTCGATGCAGGGTTGGGGGTAGGAACTGAAGGCGTAGCTGCCGTCGGCGTGTTCCGTACCCCGTCGATCAACCTCAGAGAGGCGTCGATGTCGCTGTCCCTCGTGAGGGACTTCTTGGATCTCGTTGTGATTCCCATCTCTAGATAAGCCTGAGGGGAGGCGGTACGCTGCAGCACGTTTGGGTAGGGTCGCGGAGAAAAATGTGACGTCACAGACACGGAAAGAGCGGTCGGGCCATGCTAGCGAGGGGCGAAGGAAGATGCCGTCGAAGTCAAAGGTGCCTAGGTCACCAGCCCAAAATACGGTAGCAGGCAGGATCAGAGCGAGCAGAGAACCGCGAATAGTGAACATTGCGACGACGAAACCCAATCCAAGCCGGCACCCCATAGCTGCGGCCCAAAGTCGCTCACCGCAAGCCGCTCATCTCATAATCCCCACTAATGCCCAAACGCGCAGACGCGCACCACCTCTCCGAGCGGCCGTTTAGCCAATCATGGCCAAACTAGCAAGTGGAATAAAGCGTGGATGGGGCCACGACCTACCGGAATATCCTAGTTCACTAGATATCAGAGGGTCCCGAACTGTGTGGATAAACTGTGTAAGATAATAAACCCTAAGCTAGATATACCCGGAACGGTCTCTCAACGGTCTCGGATACTAGCCTACCTGTGACACAGCGTGTGTCACAGCACGAACCTATAGATCAGTCAGCGGTCCAGGGTTGGTCCTAGGGGTCTGTCATAGGGGCCTGCACCGGGACTCCCA
>LGRX02033293.1:0-22759 GCA_001247695.2 Cymbomonas tetramitiformis
GTTGCTGAAGCAGGTGCAGGGAAAGGTCGAGGCAAAGGACGTGGGGGGAGATCAACTGGCCCCGACAGTCAAGCAACAGTTGCTGAAGCAGGTGCAAGGAAAGGTCGTGGCAAAGGACGTGGGGGGAGATCATCTGTCCCCAACAGTCAAGCTGCAGTTGGGAGAGGTGCCGGCATGCGCGCTAATGCTGCCGCTGGCATTAAGCGTGTATACCCATCGTCCCCTCCTTCCTCCCCTGTCCAAGACAGTGTCAAGACTCGCAAAGTTGGGCAGGCGGAAGCAGGTGATCCTAAACGACCACGAGGTTCTCCCCCTACGACAGCGTCTCCCACCTTTTCCCCTCCTCAACGGAAGGCCAGGACACGTTCTGCCAACAATGGCCGCTGTCTATTTCAGGAATCGCCCGAGAAGAGTGAGTCGGACTCGTATGACGACATGCCTTTACTTCAGCGAGCAGCAAGGCCCGTAACTGCTCCAGCAGTTTCTGTGAAGTCGGACTCATCAGACGAGGACGACATGCCGTTGGCGCAACGTGCTGTGGCTCGTTTCCTCCCGGCAGACTACACCTTCGAAATGATAACTGCAGTTCCAAAAACGTTTGCTGTCACCGCTGCAGGTGAAAACAACCCCGCCGACGAGTGCTGGTTTACGGTTCCACTTGCACGTGGGAAGGTTTCACTTCCCATGCACTATGTTGAGGTCTTGGACTTGGATTTGGAGAAACGTTTGGTACACTGGCAGTTCTGGATTCCACGCGCTGCGAACCTTACGCCGGCCTCCAAGCGCAAGCTGCGCACTTTCAAGAACACGGACTTGCTGTTTATCGCAGACGCTTTCAGGCGCGGAGGAGTTCGGCACAGGGCGTGGCATCCCTTCAACCCTGCGGAAATGCTGACTTGCTGGGATGAGCGCATCTGTCCGCCCGAGGGCGGTATGCCTTCAGGTCCTGAAAAGGAAGAGCTTTTAAAGACTATTGCCGACAACCTGTTCTCTGAGTAGAATCTGTTTTACAAGTTTGTTTACCCTGAACATGGCGTCCTTCTTTTTACAGATCTTCCTACCATGTGTATACTATTTCAATCCCAGCTCGCTAGAGCGGCTTCTTTGTATGATATAAGGAAATACAAACTCGAAACGGTGACAACGCGCCGTGTAACTCTTGAGTATGTTGCTTAACTTCACATGGACAATTCCAGCGCTCAGGGTTTTCAGGGTTTGAGGGGTAAAATGACCAAAACGGTCACCAAAATTATGCATCCAACTATTCCTGTGTGCAACTTGCGATTGTGGACTTGTAACCAAGTTCAAACCCATCAAAATAACGTAACAACTGTGCTTTAAACTCCTGCAATATAGTTCACCACCCAATTTCCAGGGTTATTTCCCATACGACTGGCCCCGTAATGATATTTCCCCATCTTAGGGTGGTCGAAATTGAAAAAATCCGTTGTTTTCCAAGGAGTTCTTATTGTTATGCATCAAGCATATGTAAAGTATATTGGAAATACATACTTGAAAAAGTTTTGGGGATTTTTCGTCGAGAATCGTATTTTTGGTGATTTTTCTGAGTTCGCGTGGCAGAAAAACACACTAAATCGTCAAAAAACATCAAATTTCTCAAAATTTGCATTCGAGAATGTTATTTTTTGTTTAAGTGCATCAAATGTGTGTAAATTCCACAAAAAAAAATGACCCCAAAAAAATGAGACTGGAATGAGACTGGGGCCAGTCTCATTCCGGCGATTCCGTCGTTGTATGGCGATGTCGTGGGAATCGATGCCACATACCGGACCAATATGTGGGGGCTTTCTTTATACCTGCTCACCGTTATCACGTCTCAAGGGAAGGGATATCCGGTGGCATTTTCCCTTCCTTCATCAGAGAGCAAGGAGGCTCTCATTGAGGTTCTACTGCAATGCAAGAAACTGGTACCTGAGTGGGACCCAAAAGTCATGATATGTGATAAAGACGATGCCGAGTTGGGCGCTATAGCCGCGGTGTTCCCTCGGGCTACCATCGTGCTTTGCGACTTCCACGTGAAACAAGCGTGGGACCGATGGTTGAAGACATCTACCCACGGAGTCCCCAAGGTTGACCAAAAAGTGATATATCGGGCACTCTGTCACATATCCAAGGCTCCCTCCCTCAAAGCCTTAGCAAGCCGCATCTTGGCCTTTGAGGAGATGGAACAATTTCAAACAAACCCACAACTCCAAAGGTACCGTACCGCCTGCCCGCATGTCCGCACATGTGTGAGGTTATACAGTAATATGCTTGATCACTTATTTAAAAATTTAGGGTTTTAGGGTTTTAGGGTGCATCATAAGTGTGTGAGCTCATCCGTATTCAACAAATTGCAGGTGGTGAAACACCGAATGGAAAGGGTGTGTGTGTCTCTGGTGTGCCGCTTTCCGCACAAGCACGTACACTAGAGGGTTGAATACGAACAACCACACGGAGTCATTGAATCGAGCAGTCAAGCACATGCTGAACGAACGGCTGGACCTATGGATAGACTCCTTGGTGTTGTTCATGATCGAGGAGGTGCTAAAGGAATTTGACAGCAAGCACCGACGGCTACAAGCGATCGAGAACGTGTCCATCACCCGTTTGAAGGTCACCTCGAACTTTGAGCCCGAGCTTCTGGACTTCTTGGATCGAAGACCTCAACGCGTGATGAAGCTGCTCAACGACAGATATATTTCATCGAAGTCCATACCCGCCGACTCCTTCAAGAAGACGGGACCCGAGCAGTTCGTGGTCACCAAATCGGCTAAGACCTTGACGATCGAGCATGCAGTGTACCGTGAGGGGTGTGCAAGAGAGCCGCAAGGTGTGATTGATTGTATGGTTGTACACTTATTTAAAAAACACGCTTCACCGTTTTGTGAACTCACCCGCATTCAACATTTTGCAGGTGGTGTGATGGATTTCCGGGCTTGGCTAGCCGTGCAACGTGCTTCCTCTTCTACGTTTTACTCCGTGGACTACAAGATGGGCACGTGCACTTGCCCGGACCATACGACTTCGGGCTACGTGTGCAAGCATCTGTTTGGGGTGTTAGTTCACGATGGCAAAGGTGTTGACGAGTTACCTGCCACCTTGAAGGAGTCCGCCGTCCTCACGCTGGACTTGGAAGTGTTGGAGAACACGGCGGAGCGCTCATCGGCACCTGACACGGCACCGTTCTATACTGCCGCAGAGGGCACAGCTTCAACCCAACAGTGCAAGCGGGCGGAGCTGCGATCGTTCATCAAGGAGCTGAACACGGCCTCTTTTAGCACGAACGATGAGGACCTAGACCTAATGCATGCTATCTTGCAAACATGCTGCACGAAAGTCAGGGAGGTTTCACACACGTCAACAGAGTTTGGTGCAAAGGACCATAGGAGAAAGCGACGTCGCAGTAGTAGTGCTTGGAACACTACTAGAGGGAAGAGGCGAAAATCGGGTCCGCACCCTGAGTATGTTCCTAAACGCGGTGTAGGAAGGCCAAAGACTTACAAGAATACAGGCTTACCGTATTCACTCCGTGAGGAGGCGGGTAGGCGGCACCCACGTGAGGCACAAAAAACATGACATGACATCGATGCCCCGAAGACGCTCTCCAATTATTTTTGTGACCTCCGGTAAAGGCGTCTTGCGTCACTGCGTCACACGACATTCGGACGAACCCATCCCGTCACCAGCAGACGTGTGCTGCAACCATTTGGAATAATAATGGAATCGATTCTGATCGGCGAGACGATCCACTATTGCCAAGTGGCACCTGTACAAACACGTTTACCTGGTTGTATGCATTTTCTCGAATTAATTGGGATATTAAATCTTCCCAAAGTTAAAGATGATGACATATAGAGCCACTGTTTAGAGTTGAACTATAAGATTTATAGTTGTAAGTGTGTCATCAATCATAGATATCTTTTATATCGATATCTTGACACTTTGTACGTTTGTAGAGTGACTCTTTGTAGAGTGACTCTTTGTAGAGTGACTCTTTGTAGCCTAGCCTTCGACAACCCGGAGTGCCGGAGAGCAACGACTGACCAATGGTAATAATGTTTGGAGGTTGTCTTGTGACACCCTCCAAGATGCAGGATTGGTCGTGCAGTCGAAATGTCAAGTTTTGAAACGACAGATGACTGTAATTACCGTTCGATCGCGATTTAACCTGCTCCCGAAGGTCTCAGGCGCAGGCAAACGATAACGAAAGATTTCCAGAGTCTTTCCTCTAAGTCTTTGTAAGCGGTTTCCTTTCACGGTGCTACCAAACTGCGTAACTATGTAATAGGATATTCATTTCCGACAAAAGTGCTTCCATGAAAAATATGACGTTCAACAGAAATATCCACGTTTGCATCCCATAAGTTTCCCGAGGGTTTGTTGTTCTATGCAGGCAGCGCGCGAACATGTGCTTGAGGGATCTTGGGGCGCTTGCTCGACCTCCATGACCTCGTGGCCTATGCATGCCGGCAGCCCCGGGCGTGTGTCAGCCGAGGCCTGCGCATGCCGGCAGCTCCGAGCGAGTGTCATCCGAGGCCTGCGCACGCCGGCAGCCCCGGGCGCGTGTCAGTCGAGGCCTGTGCATGTCGGCAGCCCCAAGCGTGTGTCAGCCAAGGCCTGCGCAAGGCAGCCCCATGCGTGTGTCAGCCGAGGCCTGCGCATGCCGGCAGCCCCTAGCGCGTGTCAGCCGAGGCCTGCGCATGCCGGCAGCCCGGGGCGCGCGTCATCCGAGGTCTGCGCATGCCGGCAGCCCAAGGCGTGTGCTACCAGAGGCCTGCGCATGCCGGCAGCCCCAGGCGTGTGGCAACCGAGGCCTGCGCATGCCGGCAGCCCAAGGCGCGTGTCAGCCGAGGCCTGCACATGCCGGCAGTCCCAAGCGAGTGTCAGCCGACGATGTGCATGCCGGCAGCCCCGGGCGTGTGTCAGCCGAGGCCTGCGCATGCCGGCAGCTCCGGGCGAGTGTCATCCGAGGCCTGCGTACGCCGGCAGCCCCGGGCGCGTGTCAGTCGAGGCCTGTGCATGCCGGCAGCCCCAAGCGTGTGTCAGCCGAGACCTGCGCACGCCGGCAGCCCCAGGCGAGTGTCATCCGAGGCCTGCGCACGCAGCCCCAGGCGAGTTCCTTGCAACCCCTGGCACTCCCCTTACAGTCCTCGATCGCCGGCGTGCACTTCGCAATGCCGATTTCGGTCTGACGATCAGCGCAGACTCGAGCATAGTTGGCAAGGTCGATGCAAAATCTGAACCAACACTGTCGAAAAGCTACCATTTTGTTTGGCACGCCTATTTCTCGGGGCGCCTCCTTTTTCTTAGCAGGGTCGCAGGTTCATACCGGGAATCCATAGAGTCTTGAACTTCACGTTCCCAGAAACAGCTCGCGGTTCCTGTCCAGGACGTTTCACAATATATCGACGACGTGGAGCAGGGTGGTTATGGTGGTGAAAGTGCATCAAGTTCGCTTTCACCAGTTGCACGCGAAACTTTTCACTCATCTGCACGTGCACAGCACTCGACAAATGTGAATTAAAGTGTACAATTTGAAATGAAAACCAAATTGCGAACATACTTAGTGAAAATTTGATACAGTCAGCTTTCATAGGGGTAGCTGTCTTACCCGAGAGTCAGTCGGCGCCCGGACCAAGGCAGACTTCTGCAAAGTCCTGCTGAACATGGTAACCATTTTGCCTCTTTCCAGGGCGTCCTACCTCGCCGAGGCTCGTCGAGGTCCACTCTCCGATTGCAGAAGTAAGTGTCACTCTCCGGCGTCCGAACGTCTCGGGGGTTAGCACTTCTTGTTTTGTACATTGCCTCGAAGCGGTATTTTGGAAAAACCAAGATCTTCGCTTTGACCACCTCGTCGGACACGTTGTTCTGTACGGTGTTCGAAAGGAAGATCTCGTATCTCGCGTCGAAATCTGTGCTCCTATTTCTGTTAGACCTCTGCAAAACTTGCGCGAATCTAACTAAACCTAGGCGTTCCCGAAGAGACGTGGGGGTCTCATAAATCTGAAGCTGGAGGTGCTTCCCTATTATAACGCCCTCGTGGGACCCGATATTATGTTTAATGCCGGTGATGAGTGCTAGCCACTCAACATCCCGCCCTCGCTCATTGCCCTGAACAATGACGCTCTCGCCCACGTGCGTCTCTTTGAGAGCGAAGCGAATGATTTCGCCCGTTTGAGGGTCGAAGATGGGATAGTTGAGGTCGGTGGATAGCACGTCATATTCTGACCGGGGTTTCCTTCTAGGTGTCTTCAGGGGTATCTCGGCATCTTCCTCCATTGTGTTATCCTATGTTTTGCGACTCCTTCACCTCTTTCAAAGTATATATATATACGAAGTATACTGCTGTTTGCGGTGAAAAGAAAGCCGTGACTGAACGGTTCTTTCCATCGGTCGCTTCGCAGGCTTGCGTTGGGTACGGGTCATTTCGTATATTCCGTATCGCATCAGCCAAGCATCAGCCATCGGAAGCCAAAATGGAATCTCGGATTTAAAAAAGGTTTAATAATGAAGCAAAACCCCCGATCAATGACCGTTGGATAAAGAGAGAAGTAATCGAACGAGATGGAAACATGCTGACTGTAGTCCAGGATTTCCCGTGAAGAATCCCTGATGTGATCTGGTGCAACGCTTTCCCCGACCTGAAAACCGCTCTGCGGTAACCTGGATGGAGGATGTCATCGGGTGTGACACGGCGCGCTTCGGGTGCACGGGGGGGGGGGACCCTACATTTTGAAGGCCCCTAGATTATGTCATGTGAATTTTATACAAGGGAATAGCAAAGCACAATGTAATCTCATAATAGGATGCCTTGTGTACACTTGCATATGCCTTCGTATTAGCTTGTGGCTTATCCGCCTGTTCAAGGTTGTATATGAGGAATGCATATTGTTGTGGAACTTCAAAATACATGATATGTGTACACCATGAAGGGAGTGCAAGTTCAATCAATAAGTACAAATGGATCGGAGGCATTATCCGTAGCAGCTGAAAGGTCACACTTCACGGCTACCAAGATAAAAAATTAGCTCCGCAGCCTCCTCACTAGAATATGTCAAGAATATATAGCACCGAGTTAGCCGAGCTGACAAGTTAGCTTACAAGACTATACGTGTCAAATATCATTTTTAATTGTTCGTACAACTATTCCTCTATTCAGGCCGAACTTTCCACTTTGCAATTTCTTGCAAGTCTGATTTTCCTGCTGAGAGCTCAACTTTCCCATGCGTTCCACCACGTGTCTTACCATCAACTAGCCTGTTCTGTCCACGAGGCTTGTGTTCTGATGCACTTACTTTCTTCATGAGCTTCTTCGTGTAATCGACTGTGCCCCAAGTAGCCATAAACTCTTGACTTGGTAAAGGATTGCACCCACCAATCGGAGCCTCGCCAACAGGAGTAACCCACTTCCTGCATGCAAACACAACAATCAAAAAATAAATCAAACTAATAAGAATACGGATTTGTTGACTAGCCTACTTGCACGTGTACCTCAAAGTATACCTCGAAGTGGGGTTAGAGGTGGGTATGTGTACCCTTTGGTGCCCTCGTGGAGGGCACGCTTGAAAGTGGGTGTGGGGGAAATTTCCCTCAGGAGCCTCCTTACAGGCCGTGTACCACAGAGCACAAAGCACAAGGGGGCTCGGGGTGGGCATAGGTGCCCTTTGGTGCCCTCGTGGAGGGCACGCTTGAAAGTGGGTGTGGGGGAAATTTCCCTCAGGAGCCTCCTTACAGGCCGTGTACCACAGAGCACAAAGCACAAGGGGGCTCGGGGTGGGCATAGGTGCCCTTTGGTGCCCTCGTGGAGGGCACGCTTGAAAGTGGGTGTGGGGGAAATTTCCCTCAGGAGCCTCCTTACAGGCCGTGTACCACAGAGCACAAAGCACAGGGGGGCTCGGGGTGGGCATAGGTGCCCTTTGGTGCCCTCGTGGAGGGCACGCTTGAAAGTGGGTGTGGGGGAAATTTCCCTCAGGAGCCTCCTTACAGGCCGTGTACCACAGAGCACAAAGCACAAGGGGGCTCGGGGTGGGCATAGGTGCCCTTTGGTGCCCTCGTGGAGGGCACGCTTGAAAGTGGGTGTGGGGGAAATTTCCCTCAGGAGCCTCCTTACAGGCCGTGTACCACAGAGCACAAAGCACAAGGGGGCTCGGGGTGGGCATAGGTGCCCTTTGTTGCCCTCGTGGAGGGCACGCTTGAAAGTGGGTGTGGGGGAAATTTCCCCTACATAGGAGTGAAAAGTTGTAATAAGGTAGGAGGTTACTTACGCATCAAGGTGGAAACCGTCATACGGTCCACCCTTGTAAGATGCACTTATGCGGTTCTTTATCTCGTCAGTTGTCAGGTCGTTCTTAGCTGCGTCGTAGTGCTCGCCCCTTACTACTTGGTCTGTTCGGCACCATATGGTCCTTTTTGGAGGGACACGGGATCGGAACGGAGTCATACCTTATCACACACCCACGCACTATCAGTAAAATAAAGGCACGACACACATACGCACATACTAAGAGACACAAAGTGAAGGAGAGAGACACCAAGTGAAGGTGGGTATGTATTCACCTTCCTTTCTGGCAGCCGTGTCGTGCATTTGAAAGAGTTCATTCCGTTCCTGGTCCACCAAGGCGATGGGACCGTCCTGGGGTACAAGGTCCTCCACTGCTGCCATGTAGGTGACCAGTCCTCTTAAAACCTTCAAGGAGCAGACCTTCTTAGCATTCTCGAAAGGATCAATACCCCTGCACGCACACCCCACGGACACCGCCACCTTATGACTTCTATGACACCAACACCCTCTACCCATACAAGTGCTTTAGAAAGATATAAGTGCTTCAGAAAGGTAAGGATACACACCTGCACTTCAAGGCCTGGCAGACGTGGAAGTTACCCATCTCGTCAAACAGTGTTGAACTCATCATAGCATCGTAGATACACGTCGTTTCCCAAAAGTTTTGTTCATTAGGATCCCACATGGAAAGATATACCCTCTTTATCCATGCACTGGGCTGCCGAACCACGGTGATCTGTTGAGAAACAATATCCACCCACTTCAATATCCACCCACTTAAACAATACGAAATATATGATGTATACAACATATGTGAGAGGTTCTTACCGAGGAACTTAAAGGCGTCTTGATGGCGAGGTTCTCGTCTTGGAGATACTCTTCAGGGTCGCTCTTGTGGCCTTCCACAAAGTAGGACGTGTACTTATGCGTGGCATAGTTGGCGAACTCGGGGGTGGCGATTACCAATGCACAGTCCTCTTCTTGTGTGGAGATCATGAATCGTACGTCCGGATGGTCACGAACGAGGAAGTATTGTTTAAGTTCCCTATGGAACACTTCACGGTTTGGATCCTCCACGAAGGCGATACATGACATGCCGAAATCAAAGCGTGTCTCCCACACCTATGTTCGTGTGCCAGCCCATCCATACCACTTACTCTCATACCGTACCCAACATACCATGCACAGACCATCCACACAGTTTGAGGGTTTGAGCGAGGGTTTGAGGATATGAGGGAGATTAAACTTTGAGTCGCACCTGGTCTCCAGATCTTTGTTCCCAGTATATGGCTTTGCCGACCCGATATTCTTTGTGCTCGACCTGCGACAAGCTAGCTAGCATATTTAGGCGAGGTGCACACAGTGTTGTGGAGCTTCTACTTGCATAAAACGAAGCAAAGAAACATTGGAGTCACACTTACCTCACCAAAGGTTTTGCCGCTCGATTGACAAACAACCACCGAGCGTTTCAACTCCGAGAAGGACTTAGGAGGAGGCCTTGGTGGTGGTTGAAGCAAAGCAGGTTTTTTTGGGTTTGCGGGCACCATCTAAAGCTGCTGCTTCACACTCAGACTTCCACGTGTGTAAACGATTTGTGTTCTCAAGCTTCCTATGCTCAGCCTCTAATTTCTTTGCTTGCTTCATTCTGGCCTCGTTATCCTTGTATTCTTGGGACTGGTTCTCTAAAGTTCTTTTTGGCGCTTTAGAAATTTTGTCGGGAACCTCTGATACTGGCTCGTGACAGGTGCAATGCTCTTTCTTACCAGGCAGTGCATACTCTGCCTTGGGGATATCACAGTTCAAGATGCATATCGGTTGGTGCACTTTGGCGCGGGCATCAGTGTCTTTTGCAACCTCTTCCCCTAGCCGTTCTTGGAATATGCTATGGACCACCATACTACCATACTCTACGCATTTTTCTATGATACTCATGAAGCTCCTGAGGTAAGCTTCAACGTTAGGCCCCTCGGGCATACTCTATCTGCAAGAGGTCAAGAATACAGTCAAGAAAGAATAGGAAACACCGCCAAGATAAGCCTGATTACAAAAGTTAAATTACAATCAAAACACAATACTGTTCATACTAGTTGTTCATACTAGTCCACTTCTAGGGGGGGACGTGTTAAGCAAGTGGCACACGTACACGAAAGGAAAGGAGCCCTTTTCGGAATGGCAGGAGTAGGGTTGATAGGTCGGTCTTTCATTAGTTCGTCATACACCCAAGCCGGCACATGTGGCTCAAGGTTGTCAAGTTGTTCAGGCGCGAGCGGTTTCGGCTTACTTTCAGACAAATCACTGAGCACGACATACTCGATCACTTCAGGCTCTGGCTTCGAAATAGGGGCAACCACAGGGTCAAGCTTGCGATGCTTGGGGGGCTCCTCAGCCCGGTGTAAATTGGGGGGCTCCTCCTCATTATGAGAGATAGAGGAGTCCTCAAGGAGGTCAGGTGTAGAAGTTCTCTCAACAGTAGCCATGCGTGCTCGTTTCATAGTTCTCGGCCTCCTGTTCACATTGAAATAACAAATAATATTACTCGTAGGGCTTTCCCTAATAGAGTTTTGGACCTGTACAGTGTGAGTACTAACCTAAAACACTATACGAACTCAGAACGTGCCACGTTTGGAAAGACGTGTACGTTTCGACACTGGCTGGGTTGCCGCACGAGTCTTACGCTTCTCAATCTTGGCGACAGTATTGCGAGGTGGAGCAGGGGGAGGGGGGGGAGGTCGGGGAGCGCGTAGGGAAGCTGGAAATAAATTATTCACAGCTGTTTTTGGCCGCAAAAAGGATAGATCATCGTTCCACATCTCCCATTCGGAAGGCGTGAGAGAGATTTGAGAAGCAGGAGAGTCTTGCATGGAGTCTTGCATGCTGAAAGAAGAGAAGAATGCAGTATTAAGACATTATTATTTGAGAGGGAGAGGGAAAAAAGTGAAATTGCATGTGGGAGCATATGCAGGAAGCTCACGTGAGAGATTGTTGAAAAGTGAGTGGTCTTGAGGAGCCTGCACAACAATAAACAGCGATAATTGACAAACAATGTGTTGTAAAAAATGTTACTGAGGCCATATACATATCAATCTCGCTTTGGTGGCATGTTTTGGGTGCTAGATTAAGCTAGGGCAACGCTGTAAGGTTGTCGGAACTCAGACAACAAGTGCATTTGAGTGCTTGGGACAATTATCTTGCCCCACTTGGCGAACTCTGTAGCAAATGCGGGCACATCAGGCCCCGCGTAAACAACCACGTACCCGTGAGGGGATTTTGCGGTATTTTTCTTTCAGAGGGCTTGTGAAGCTTTGACCTTCATACAACCGGCAATATGTGCACTCGTCAATTAGGTTGAACCACTTGTACCCTACGGCTGGTTTAAGAATGCATACAAATGCTTTCACATTACCGGATTTGTAGCCTGCCAACAAACGCTCAAAGGCCAAGCCATTGGCGCTCACATCTTTATACAATCCCCCAGGAGGGTTCATACAAACATTTCCAAAAAGGGCGCTGACAAATCCATTCTTCTTGCGGTCATAAAAAACAGTAGCCTGAATAATGAGATTAGCAAGTATTTCGGAAAAAGGATCCAAGTCAATTCGTTTCCGTACCTTTCGTGCAGAAGCCACTAACTGAGCAGGAGAAAACCAACGGTCAGACTGCGATGAGAGCCACAAATCAAAAGCTTCAGGAATAGGATCTTGTTGTCTGTTTGTTGAATCTTGCGCGCTAGAAGGATTGGGCGCGTTACGTTCTGCGTGTGCGTTTGGCGTAGCGCGTTGCCTTGGGAATCCTATCGCTGCTTGCTGGATTAGCTTGACAGAGATTGCGAGGCCTTGTTCTTTAGCAGTAGAGCACGCGAGATCCCATACAGCACTTCTACTACTGCGCAATACCGGAGTTAAGGCTTCAAGATGCGAAATGTGCGAAGGCAAGTCAGATCCTTTCGAACAAGCGAGATCCATAAAAACATGGGCGCCAAGCACGTACTTCTGTGCCTGACGCCCTGAGAAACTCAAACCTAAAGAGGCAGCGCGCTCTGTGACATAATCGTTTATAATGGAGACTTGGCGCTCTTCTCCTTTAGAGTCGCAAAGATTCAAAGGCAAATGGAAAGTCGCAATTGCGAACAACGCGAAGCAAACAGAAGACACGGTGAGGTCACAGTAAGGCGTTTTTCAATCTTATTCGCTGTGGTCTCTAACAAGATGCCGGTTTGCAGGTTCTCGTTAGGAGGCAACTCTCGCAAAGTTTTCCTAACATTAGCGCGCATACTAACAACATTAATAATAAATAATAATAATAATAATAATAAATAATAATAATAATAATAATGATAATAATAATAATGATAATAATAAAACATTTACGCTAGCAAAGGGGACAAAGTCCTGAGAGTGCGGTATCCCTGCAAAGCAGGCTAGTGAAAACACCAGGGGCTACTCCCTCTGCTATAGCGCGCCCACAAAGGGGCTCAGCCCACTTTTCAGCACGGTGACATCTAGAGAAAAAGCTAAGTGCTAGGCAATAAAAAACTCTAGAAGATGGAGAAACAGCCATGGCCGGGTGGGTGGAGGGGTGGCTGAATCTGAGCGGTGGGGAGGGAAGTCGAAGAATTAAGGGGGGTTTTGGAGACGTTGAGGAAGGTGGCCAGGGTGGGCGGGGAGAGGGGGTGGGTGGCGGGGGAGGGGAGGGGGGGACAGCCCCTCCCCTTGGGAAGACAAACCATCTTAAATTGCAAGACTTTTGCAGGAGGGTTTGAAGGAAGTCGTTTGACTGTTGCACGGCTTCTGTTTCTGTCATGGTTTCATTGCTCGAGATGTCAAATGTATGCGGGTCCGTGTTTGAGGTGGTGGTGGTGTTTAACAGAAAAACGTCTCGCCTATTTTTGGTGTGTTGCCTACAAATTCTTGTTTTTAGGCATCGTTACAAAAAAACAGTTCGCCTTGCAAGGCGGAGCAGGGTCAAACCGTGGAAGCTCGTGGTTAACCTAGGTGGTGAGTGGTGATTATAGTCAACGCAAAGGTATTCGAATCTGAAATGACTATGACGTGAACAGCCGCCATCGCCATCGCCAAGATCATGGTTATGACTCAGGTTCGATATCGCGATTCCTGATTATTCTGGATTATCTGATTTAATAATCCCGTAGAAATGATTCAGACAGTTTCATGTGACACGAGACACGAATCGTGTATAAACCGATTATCGCGTTTATAATTTATACGAAGTGCCAGTTCCGGCGCGTGTATCCCTTCCCTTATAGATTTTAGGGAAGGGTTATACGCGCTGGAACTGGAACGTGGTTTCCGTCTCAGTCCCGAAAAAATTCTGAACCAGCGTGACGGTCATATCGTCTCGCATCGTCTCGCGTGTCATCGTGAATTTAATTTCCAGGATTATTAAAACAAATCATCTATTTTCACAGAAGAGAGGATATATATATATGTGATAGGGTATATATATATCTCGAGATAAGCAGTGAAACAGAATGGCAGGGGGCAGAGGTTCACTGTGTGCTAAGATGATATAAAATACTGAGCAGAGTGTTTTATGAGTCGAAAAGCTGTGACACGGTGACTGGTGACAACACAGGTCGAGGGGTGAATGACGGGTGGCCCACCGTCCCCCCCCTTACAGTGGGGGGGGAAAGATTGGGCTCCCCGTGACACCACCTTACCCCGTGGGGATGAGGTGTCACCAGGCAAGTTAGCATGCAGAGACAAGGAGCCACACCGGCTCGGCTAGCATGGCTAATCCCAAGTCCAATCTACAAGGCAGTGCTAACCCGCAGGTGCACGTCACGGCTAATTTCGCTTTTTAAAGTGATAATCTTGTCAGTCCTGCTTGCTGGAAGTTGAGCCCTGGAAAGGCGGGATCCACGGCACGGTGCGCAGCGCCGGCCAATCGTCGTCATCGTAGCCCGCAGAGTCGTCGGGCTCTGGTCCAGGAGGATCGTGATCGAGAGGCAGGCGAAGGGTGAAAGCCGATGCGTCAGAGCTGTCAGCCGGAGCAAACTGCGGCGAGGGAGACCCCTCAGCAAAATGCACGGCGGCCGCAGCAGCGGGAGCAGGAGGTGCGGGCGGCTGCAACCATGCGTCAATCGTGGGGCGGGGCGGCGCAGCCGGCGCGCCCGCTGGTGCCTGCCCGGGGGCAAATGACGCCGCGCATGAGTAAGGGCACACACCACGGGTGGGGAGGTGAGCGTCGGTGAGCCCCCAGAGGCGGAAGCATGTGACGCACGGGTAGCCGACACCTTCCCACACGAGGTAGAGGCCGCGGCGGGGCGACGGCTTCCAATCGCCGACGGGCTTCACGATGTTGTTGCGCTGCACGGAGTTGAATGATGCGGAGGTGGGGGCGTGCTTGCCACCACCGGACCCCGTGGATGGGGAACGGAGACGCGCAAGGTGGCCCTCGCTCTGCCAGACGGTGCTGAGGCGAAGGAGCAAGGCCGAGAACGTGAATGCGTGGCCGGCAGCCAGCTCACGCAGCACCACCAGATACAGTGGCGACACATGGGGGGAGCTGGCTGCCGACCGGCCAAGAACGTGGTGCAAGTCCTGCACCCTGCCGGCATCGTCGTAAGATGGGTGCAAGCGCTGGTGCTTGTCCCCCAGAACCCGAAACACCGTGAGCTGGGGGGCAGGGTCAGCGGTCTCGTCGAGCGTGGTAGACCGCAGCTTCGTCCAGAACCGAAAGGTGTCGGGGTCGGTGGTGGCCTCGACGTGAAACCGAAGGCGCTGCAGAGCGCAGCGTCCATCACGCGGGTGGACACGGGCGGACTCCTGGAAGAGGGCCAGTGCCGTACCCTGAAGGACGCCCTTGAGAATGTTGAAGAGGAGCTCGTTGAGGGACCAGTGGTAAACCAGGTACTCGTGCTCCAAGTCAAAAAGCTTGTCGTACTCGAAGTGCGAAATCGGGGACAACACGTGCCGAAGGTTGCTGAGCAAAATGGCGAAGTCGGCCTCAGCGTCGGAACCGTCGAGCGTGAAACCCTTCTGAGGCTTGAAGCCATGGGAGCGGAGCAACTTAACCAGTTCCTCCCCATAGCTGAAGGCGTAGTCCATGCGGTCGCTGTACTCGTGCTGCTGAGAAGCTCGGACCGGGGTAGAAACCCAGACCGATGCGTCGCGGTGAAAGTCAGCAGACGTGGCAGCGGGCGAAATGAAGTTGGGCTTGTTGATGAGGGTGTTCATGCGCACCACCGGATCGAGGCCGGCAGTGCGAGCATGTGGCGAATGAGCCTGGGAACCAGACCCCGGTGATGATGCAGGCGTGGGCGAAGCTGATGTCGCACGCGCGGAGCGGAGCACGTCCCCGAGACTGCGGCGGCTAGCTGATGCCATGGCAGGTAGTACGTAAGGCGGAGTGCTCAGCGCGATTGTGGATGAGGGCGCTGGTGCGACCCTGGCCTCAGATGGTTCAATAAGGCGAAAAAGATTCCCAGCGAACGGTAACGCCGGAAAAAAAATGTGCTGCGAAGACCGGTGTCGACGCGGGACAAGACGAAGCTGGTGCGGACGTCGAAGTCGTTGTACGAGAGGAGCTGGTGCGGCCTCAAGGATCCCAGTGAAAACCTCTCCAAGTGGCGGCCGATAACCTCACAGAAGAGAGGATATATATATATATATGTGATAGGGTATATATATATCTCGAGATAAGCAGTGAAACAGAATGGCAGGGGGCAGAGGTTCACTGTGTGCTAAGATGATATAAAATACTGGGCAGAGTGTTTTATGAGTCGACGAAACGCGGTGACACGGTGACTGGTGACAACACAGGTCGAGGGGTGAATGACAGGTGGCCCACCGTCCCCCCCCTTACAGTGGTGGGGGGAAAGATTGGGCTCCCCGTGATATTTATCTTTCATCGATATCGCGGATATACGATTGCCGTTGGCGTTGACTCGCTCAAGGATAAAGAGCTGCGCACCAACATTCACTGCTCATAATTTTCTCAACGGTCCTTCGCGCTTCGCCTCATGGGCGGAACGATGTCGTGGCTGCTGTGTTATGCGCAGGGATTTCGGAAGTTTTGACTGCTTTTTTTCATTTTGTTTATGCATATGTGCCGACTCACGATACTCGTTTTGCGCAGCTTGTGTCGCAGGTTTTCCGATGGCGAGGAGGGGGGCGCTTTCTTGAGGTGTGGAAGTCTAGGGCAACCTAGCTTGGGATCACACCCAACCACATCGGACCCACCTTGTTCTGACGTTTTATTCAACTCACTTTGAATATGCATACAAGGTTTGAGCAGCATCGGGTTGGGATAAGCTACAGACTGATTTTGTTTTTGGGTTTATGGCGTCTTCTTCGCGACCTCTTGGGGTGTGGAAGTCAAGGTTGGGCATGCCAACCTTGCTTGGGTTCGAACCCAACCACATCAAAGGCATCTCATTTGCATATATTCATGCATTTGTCTTCGATATTCATGCAAAGTTTTAGGATCATTGAGTTAGGATAAGCCTTAGGCAGATTTATCTTTGTGGGTTATGGCGCATTGTTTCCTTCTTGAGGTCGACACAAAGCATGAAAAGCTTTGCAGCCGAGGGCTTTTCGTGCGTACTAGCGCACCAAACTTGGCACTAATATTGCTGACAGTAATATTAGTGCACCCTCTTAAGCGCAAGGACTTTCAATGAGTGTACACGGAATGGTCGCCTCTTGATAAAGAGCATTTTGGGTTTGGGTTCGAACGTACCCAAACCCAAAGATGCCAAACAGCCGAGGGCTTCCCGTGCATTTTAGCGCATGAAACTTGGCTAAAATACTGTCAACGTATATCCCTTTGAGTTACCTGAAGCTCAAGGCTTCAAGTTACTTGTGCGCAAAACGAGCAATTTATTTCTAAGGCAGATTTATTTGCTTTGGGTTTGGGTACGTTGAACCCAAACCCAAAATGCTCTTTATCAAGAGGCGACCATTCCGTGTACACTCATTGAAAGTCCTTGCGCTTAAGAGGGTGCACTAATATTACTGTAAGCAATATTAGTGCCAAGTTTGGTGCGCTAGTATGCACGAAAAGCCCTCGGCTGCAAAGCTTTTTGTCAGATATATAGTCGAGGTGTATATATCGGATAACGGAGAATAAACCCTGTGTTAAGGGTTTCGATATCAGAACGGTAAAAGTCGCAGATTGATAAAAGAGATACACATAAATACTAACGGATGTTTCCCGTCTACTGGTGACGGTCACCCAGCCTACTATAGGAAGTGACAGGTGACAGTCTTTACTGTCGGTGTGTCACATCCAGCACACCACCTAGGGTGGTGACCGGAGCTAGTAGTGAACGAAGCAAACAAACTCCCTACTTAACTTCAGGAGGAAACTGTAGCACAACTGGGGGCCTGTACTCTTGGTCAGGGCGGTCCCAGGTCACAGCAAGATTGTCAGATACTGCTGTTACTTTGCTAAAAACCCTAAACACAGCTCAAACTCAGAGAGCCCTTCTGCACATCTAGGAGGCTACACCACAGCCAACTCCCAGGCAGGCACGGCGTGACTAACTCTAGCCACTAGTGGTCCTCGGAGCTGTCTGCCCGGCTCGGAGCAGCGTGACTGTGAAGCAGTTGCCGGCCCCCGGGGCCGGTGATGAATCATTCGTAGAAGGAATTGACGGATTCTCGATCACGGGAGGCTGCACCGTACCAGGGTGCTGCCAAGTGCCGCCCGACGGTGGAGCCTCGTCGTCTGAAGATGAAGCCGGCGACAGCGGAGGGCCGTCCACAAACAACTCGGCAGGCGGCGGCGGCCCGGGATGCCACGGCATCGGAGCCATGTAGAGTCCCTGCCGTCTCTGCTCCCGCCGTTGGCGACGAGGCGGAATGGCACATGGCATGTCTGGAATCATGTCAGCTGGCGAAGCCTCCGCAGCCGGGACTGCCGAGCCAGCGGACGTAGCACCACCGACCGGTGGACCCGTGCATGTGCGCGCACCGGCACCACCGACACCGGCAACGGCGTGCGGCGCGGCGGTGGCACAAATCATAAAGAGCGCGCACACCAAGGAGGAAGTGAGGAGAGACCTCGCGAACCTCGGAATGCCGTTCCCGCAGCCGTACCGCGGCCGCGGCGGTGCCACCGAGGCACCCTTGTCGTCATCGCCGCACGCGGCGTAAGCCGCGGGCTTGTAGTCGATCACGCGCTCCGGCGTCTCAACCGCGGAGAGCAAGTTCATGCTCGCGGCCGGCTCGTCGGGCGCCCCCAACGCAATTCCCGTACTCTCAATGAAATCGGCAAACGTGCGGGTGACGGGAGGGCAGAAGGGGTTCGGCGGACCGGTCCATTCCTCTCCGGACTCAACCGACGCGGGCGGGGAGTGTGCGGCCGGCTCCGACACCACCGGCAAGTCGGCAGTGAAGGTGTTGACGTTGAACGTGGAAGCTCCAGCCGCGTGTGCCATCTCAGAGAATTCGGCGACAGCGGACACGAGGACCTCACCGTCCTCCTCGCAGAACGAGCACGCCGAAAGATCGGTGAAGACCTCCGGCTTCCCGCCCGCAAGCATGCAGAGGGCGTCGAATTCCACGGGGTCGCCGTGGTCGATGGCGTGCTGGAACTTCGCGGCCAGCACGGAGTTCTCGGCCTCCTCGGCGAAGGCGAACGCCGAGAGCCCGGCCCTGCCCCCGTTCGGGCAGTCCCGGTGCCAATGCCTCGCTTTCCCCTTAGCACACACCTGATTTTGGCAGTACGGGATTGTCGCACCGCTCTCGCGGTGGAAGGCCACCTTCCGTGAGACGGACTGAGACCAATTCCCCCCCTTGGGGAGGGGCGAGGCTGCGAAACGGGTCTTGACCCGGCGGTCCGGTTTGTCCGCGCGAGGGGTAAACCCCCGCGGAGACGGTTCGGACTCGGCGGCGACGAGGAAGGTGGCCATTTGTCTCTTCAAGTCGAGTACCATTGTCCGTAAGTCCTCGATCTCACCCGCCGCACCCGACCCATCAACGCCCTTCTCCATGAAGTGCGTGCCGTGGGAGTACCGGTGTGCGGATGCGGCGGCGGTGCCCGCCCGCACGTGCTCGCCGTAGCACTCCCGCACCCACTGCTGAATGGTGAGTAGGTCGTGGGCGGCTCGCTGGTCGTGAAGGAGCAAACGGGACACCACCGGTTGGTAGAAGGTGGCGTCGAGGGCTTTGATGAAAAGGGACTTCACGTCCTCGTCCTGGAGCGTCGATCTCGCCCTCGCTGCCTTGAGCGCGGCGTTGAAGTCCTCAATGGGTCCATGAGGGTCCACGCCCGCGGCGATGCGGACGGCAAACATGTCCGCTTGCCCCTGGAAGGGGTCCCCAACCGGGATCATCCGACGGGCGAACTCGAGCAGGACACGCTTACCGTCCGCTGGGAAGCTGGCGTGGGAGGAGTCCAACCAGTCCGCTGCGGGCGACGAGGGGTCGATCAGCAGCTCGATCGTGGAGAACAACAAATTGTTGGCCTCCACGCGGACGGCCAAAGTAGCGTCGTCTAGCGTGAAGAGCGGGAGGAAACCGGTGTCCTCAGTGACGAATGCCGCCTGCAGGGCAGAGACCATCCTCGTGAAGATGGCCGCCGCGTGGGGCTCCGCACCGGAAAATCTACCCTCTTTGCCGTCGAACAACTTGCGTTGGACGTGCTTCGCCACCTTCGTGTCGAAGTGCTCCCGCTGCAGTGTGCGTACCGATGCCAAAAATGTGGCCCCCGCCGAATTAGCGGCCGGCTGTGCCGCTGTCGGGGTCGCGGGCGTGTTGGCATGCCTGGCAGCAACGGAGTCAAAAATTGTGCTTAATGTGCGGCGGCGATGCGCCATGCTAGCCGTCGATCTAGTAGAAGCAACCATGATGAAGAAGACTACAGGGGTGGAGTGAGGCAAGAAGACGTGGAAAAAATGCGGTAGTCTTGGGCGGCCAAGAAATGTGGTGGGTCGTCGATACGGCTGCCGTGAGAGAGCAGAAATTCTGAGAAGTCGTGTGGTAGATGGCGGCCGATACGAAACGGTGTGGTGACCAACCAGGATGCGTAAACCAACCCAACGTTAAATCCCGTAGAAAAGATGTCCTCAAAGGCCTACAGCTAGCCGTAAATCAACCCACAAAACTTAGGCCATACCCGCGACTGCCGGCACTTCCACGCGCGGAGCGCCTCACTCCATCCCAAGCGTCCGGCTTTAGCCAATCATCCTCGCGGTGTCGCAGTGGCTAAATAAAACGTAAGTGGGGCCAAACCTGTCAGATATATAGTCGGGTGTGTATATATCGGATAACGGAGAATAAACCCTGAGTTAAGGGTTTCGATATCAGAATGGTAAAAGTCTCAGATTGATAAAAGAGATACACATAAATACTAACGGGTGTTTCCCGTCTACTGGTGACGGTCACCCAGCCTACTATAGGAAGTGACAGGTGACAGTCTTTACTGTCGGTGTGTCACATCCAGCACTTTTCATGTTTTGTGTCGACCTCAAGAAGGAAACAATGCGCCATAACCCACAAAGATAAATCTGCCTAAGGCTTATCCTAACTCAATGATCCTAAAACTTTGCATGAATATCGAAGACAAATGCACGAATATATGCAAATGAGATGCCTTTGATGTGGTTGGGTTCGAACCCAAGCAAGGTTGGCATGCCCAACCTTGACTTCCACACCCCAAGAGGTCGCGAAGAAGACGCCATAAACCCAAAAACAAAATCAGTCTATAGCTTATCCCAACCCGATGCTGCTCAAACTTTGTATGCACATTCAAAGTGAGTTGAATAAAACGTGAGAACAAGGTGGGTCCGATGTGGTTGGGTGTGATCCCAAGCTAGGTTGCCCTAGACTTCCACACCTCAAGAAAGCGCGCCCCTCCTCGCCATCGGAAAACCTGCGACACAAGCTGCACAAAATGAGTATCGTGAGTTGGCACATATGCATAAACAAACTGAAAAATAGAAGCAGCCAAACACTTCCGAAATCCCTGCGCATAACACAGCAGCCACGACATCGTTCCGCCCATGAGGCGAAGCGAAGGACCGTTGAGAAAATTATGAGCAGTGAATGTTGGTGCGCAGCTCTTTATCCTTGAGCGAGTCAACGCCAACGGCAATCGTATATCCGCGACATCGATGAAAGATAAATAGATGATTTGTTTTAATAATCCTGGAAATTAAATTCACGATGACACGCGAGACGATGCGAGACGATATGACCGTCACGCTGGTTCAGAATTTTTTCGGGACTGAGACGGAAACCACGTTCCAGTTCCAGCGCGTATAACCTTTCCCTAGATTTTAAAGCATACAATTATATTATTGTATTATTGTTTAAAGCATATAATCGTATAATCATATAATTATATAAAGAAATTACGGAATCTAATATATTTACTGTACGTCATAATATACACAAGTATTATATTTATATTTGTATTTATAACATACTGTCTGGTATGGAGACGAGGGCGATATGGTGGGGGGAAGGTGGGGAGGGGGGGGAGGTTGGATATGTCGATAGCCGCGCAGGGGGTGGGGGAGGAGCCGGACGGATCCATGGACATAAAAGTCGGGTATTGACGCCCGATATTGTTTTATCGATTAATCGCAGAAATCGTGCCTATCGATTTTATTCCGTTGCCGAAATAATAATAAAAACATCCTCCACCCGCCCGCCCCCCACCCCCATAGATGATGCATTTACCTGCTGTTATTTCACATTAATAAAATAAATCAAATCTTATTAAATATAATACTTATGTGGGAGGGGGGAGGGGGTGATGGTTGGGGCCGGGGGGAGGGGGGAGTCATGGGGGGGTGTGGGTGAGTGGGGGGCTTGGGGGAGGTGTCAGCAAGGAGAGGTAAAGCTGGGGCATGGGGCATACAAATAAATAATGGGCATGGGCATTATTCCTAAGAAGCAAGCATGATTGTATGCCCCATGCCCCACTTGCACACCCTATCGTGCCCCATGCTCCACTCGCTACTCCTATGCCCCATGCCCCACGGCACTCATATCCCCATGTCCCACGGACACGAGACCTTATGCCCCATGCCCCCACGGCATACCGTATGCCCCATGCCCTACAAGCAAAGTGCATAGTATGCCCCATGCCCCATGGACATACCCGTTTGCCCCATGCCCCACCCTCCCCCCTCTTCATCACCACCACCACCCCCTTCCAACATAATTATTCGTATATTTAATAAGATTCGTTAATGGGGGGCAGTGGGGGGATAAATTAAATCAACTAGGGGGGTGGAGGGTGTTTTATCATTATTTCGGCAACGGAATAAAATCGATAGGCACGATATTGCAATAGTAAAAAACTTGTGTCCTACTTGTATTGCATGGTCGCGCAGCGGCCATGGCCGCGTAGGGGGCGGGAGGGGGGGTTCATGTCGCTTTTTACAAAATCTGTCGTTCTTCCAGGGCCTGCCTTTTCTTTGGTGGGTGCTCCTATTTTGCTTATCACTTTCCTGGTGGACACGATAGGAAATACACAATTGAAAATATAAAACGTATATAT